>SKCR01023272.1:0-48923 GCA_019454045.1 Zanthoxylum bungeanum | reverse complement strand
ACTAGCAACTAGTCTCTTTGATCGGAAAGTCATGACCCTGTCATACTTTCCCGATGGCTGCAGTACTTTAGAGTACCAGTTCTGTATCCTGCGTGATCATCATCTCCATATGACTGAAGTGATACTTCCATCTTGACATCACACCCAATACACTACGATTCTCAGTATACCCAGAAGAGGCGTACACAGAACCTGTTAAAGCTCCGGACGCCCAAAACCAAAGTGTACTGATTGTTGCAAGTACTAGCGATACAAGTCTCAGGTTAAGACCAAATACACATATCCTGATTCGGATTCCCATAGACACATAGTCATACTACCAATGTGATTCCAATGGGTCTATCCAGAGCGAAGCTGTTCCCGTACCATCAGAAAACAGAACCTTCGATTACACTTGCATGAGTATCCAATACCCAAATATATGAGAACTATGTCGTTAAGCTTCCATAACGCGCACAAGTGTAATACTAGCCTATTCCGCATTATCGATGTCTAGTCTCGATAATACTACTACTATGGATATTTAATGATTAAACCTTTCATGGATTAATACTGTCTCATATCTTATTAATCCGGTACTAATCATGTGGACTTTTATCATTTATATATCTAAGTAATCCAATTACAAAATGATAATAGAGCAATTTCCTTTGTCACATAGTTAATTTGTACAAAGAACACCATGTCTTTTACAAATAGTGATGCTATGGGTCATAATTGTCCAACATTCCAAACATTATCTGGAACGCAGAGTGGCTTCCCTCATTCTTTATATTTATAGCGCCATTTACAGAGTTTATCGTTATACCGATTCTTACACACATTATTCCATGTAGTCCTCACAGCGACCGCATGCGCAGAATCCCACTGATAAAATTTCTGTAAAATTAAAAATAATTTGAATAAATAATTAGTAATCAACAATGACAAATAATACATTACATATAATAATAATAATATATGGAGACGAATTACAAAATCCATCTTTATTCCGTCGTTTTTTTCCCGCGATTTTATTACCGCCACTATTAGTTACAGAAATTTGTCTCGTCGTTAAATTCCATAGCTAATGTTTTAATCCATTTCAATTTCGTCACTATTCCGTTCTAATTTTTGAAACGGATTATTCCGTCGCTAATTTTGTATTTTCTTGTAGTGGAAGACTCCCTTAGACCTGCTTCAGAACCAGTCGATTGGAGATTATCCTGGACCTTCATCTGATCCAGTCGACGGGAACACTCTTATAGACTCTTGTCGAGTCAAGATGAAGACTTGGACCTTTATCTGGTCTAGACGACACAGAAGACTCCCCTGGACTATCAGCAGGTCCGGTCGGCTGGAGATTACCCTGGACTTTTATATGGTCCAATCGACAAGGACACTTTTCAAGGCTATTGTCGAGACAAGATGAAGACTTGAAACTTCATATGGTCCAAACGAAATGGAAGAATTTCCTGGACCTTCTTCAAGTCCAGTCGACTGGAGATTATCTTGGACTCTCATCTGGTCCTGGTAATATCAGAGACTCATTATTCCTTCATCAAGTCTGGTCGACTGAGGGTTATCTCAGATATTCATTTGGATCTCTTATGACTATTCGTTTGGTCCAAGCGACGTCAACATCCCGATTCAATCACATATTTTAGTCAAACCCCATACGACATACTCGTTGAATACTCTCGAAGCCAAGGACTCGTTGACTTAGATAGTATGAGACAAACTGTACGGGATAAATTTGGTCCAAGTATTAAATTGCCTTTTCATCTCAGGCACATTTATTAGACAAAGCCCAATTGACAACGGGGCAGCCAATTCATCCTTCAAAACAACATACCCAATATATGGGCCAAAGACCCAAACATATTTTCTTCTCAGGCCCATATATCAGACGAAGCCCACAAGGTAACCCATTGACTTTGCAACAAATCTCATGCAAAAAAGTCTCTCTGTAATTAATTATCCTCCACGTGATTAGCTTTCTTAGCACCTAAAGCTAGATTTCTAACATATTAATGGGACCTACCATGATAAATATGATACTGAATGTAATTAGAAAGCTACTCATTAGCCTATAAAGATGCAGAACTCAGAATTACATTCATTCAAGCTTTGATACTCATACTAGAGCTCTCAAAGCATACCGCCCTTTAAACATTTGCCTACCGCCCTCACGGCAGTCTACATAGGTCAAGGTAACCTCAAATCTTGTTCTTCCCTCATTTTATGCTCGTCTTCACCACTAACTTAAGCGTCGGAGTGCCTACGACATCCACCACACTGGTGGGTAGAAGCTCTCCGCTCATTCTATCTTTTTTTTTACAGGATCACTTGTGCCCTATCATACAAATTCTCGATTGTGGACCGGAGGTGAAATCTAACGTCTACACTCACTGGTCGTCAACCACAGCCGCTGATGTGGTTGGCGGTAGCCCCCAGCCCTCCCTTATCCCTTTCCTCCATATCTCAATTTTCCTCTTTCCTCTCTCTTTATTTTTTTTTTTCTTTTTCCATTCTCTTTCCCCCATTTCCGATCTCTTTCTTCTCATTTTTATCTTGTTTTTCCATTTCCCTTTATTTTTTTTTTATCCATATCTTCATGGATATATTACTCCACCCATTTATGGCGGTAGATTTCTAACCTTGTGTTGGGTTTTTATTTTTATTTTGTAGGAATAAAGTTGCCTTTTCATCAACCAGTAGAAGATCTGTGCGATGAAGATGATATATTTATATTTGGAAATGAAGATTGAGTTTTGGAACTTCCTCATAAACTTATTTATTTTTCTCGTAATAGATTGTATATGGTATGTTATAAAAGTTTATGTTCTACATATTGCGTATTTTCTATGATTATTACGAAATCCGTATTCACCAATACTAGCAGAGGTGGGACATTCAGGACAGTCCGTAAAATCCTCCAGCTCTTTCAGTAGATTTCGGTGTGAATACGACTTATGATCCAAATAATTTTGGGGGATATACGATATATAATTTTATGTTGTTAGGTTTCGTCCTAAATAGGTTTGAGTTTTAGGATCTCCTAAGTTTGTAATCAAACCAAAATGACTGTATATTTTCATTCTTGGGGTGTTTTATTAATGAATATTTCATTATCTTTCAAAAAAAAAAAAAAACCACCAGGTCTGTGTAATATATACAACAAATAAAATATATAAATTTTTATTGCCGAATTAGGCAAGATAAAAATAAATAAAGGATAAAGAAAATTTGTCTATTTACCTTTAATCTATTTTTTTTTTAGTACAATAAGGCCTTATTTTTTATTTATTTATTTATTTTTATTTTTGTAATATGAAATTCATTCATAAGTAAAATATCACTATGGTGTAAATATATGACCATATAACTCGACAACAATACTTAAGAAAAAACCTTAGATTCAAATTAGTCAGGACTTTGTGTATTCCTCATATCCAATCAAAACTCAAATTCACACCTAAATCTATTGTGGCCCTAGAGGAATTATGGTTTTGGTCTGATTTCGAATCTCTCAATAAAAATTGGTAAATATAATAAGTGAAATTACATAGTACAAAAAGAAAATTATAATACCATTACTACAACAATAAATCAAATTCATACCAAATCAACATTCCGTATTTATAAAATATTCTTCCATTTTCAGATTTACCAAGTGAAATCCCACAAACTATCCGTTTGTTATTATAACGCCCCATGTATCTACACAAAAATAGAAAACCATATAAAAACACAAATCCCAAAATAGATAGAACACTAGTTGCACACAATATAACCACCCCACAATGGTGGAAATCGTAAAATAAAAAAATAAAAAAAAGAAAAATATAACCAGAATGAAAGTGTGGGGAGTGTAGAGAGTTTTGGGTATTGAAAATGAGGGTTAAGGAGTTGTTTGAAGGGATGGGAGGGGGTTGTGGTTGGCGGCTTGATGAAGATGAAGAAAAAGTTGAGATTGCTAGGGTTTATTGAGAGGGGGAAAGCAAAGAGCTTACATATGATAATAACAAATAATTTTTTGAAATCTCATATGACTGAGGTAGTTTTAGTAGGGCAAAGATTGAAAATTAAATTTTAATTTTTTAGAGTAGTACAAAAAAATTACCAACTAAATTAATTACACCCACAAATTTATCTTGCAGCAATTGCTAACTTTTTATTAATTGATTCCGGGACCATAAATTATTAGAGGGTCATGATAACGAGTGTCCTAAAGGCACTAATTAAAGATCCATTTGAAGAAAATTTTCACATCATTTTTATGGGAAATGAAAAAATTGTCAAAACATTAACTACTTCTTTTTTCCCATAAAATTTTTCCTAAAATGGATTCTTAATAAGTGCCCTAAGGACACTCGTTAGCATTTCACATTATTAGAAATCATGATAATTAATAATGGTCCAGGACTAGGAGGGAACTATATATGGACACCACCGCAGCCGTCTTGAGTGGCTGGATGATGCCTGTTGCAATGCTTTCCTCATATGCAAATGTAAAGATGCATTAGGCACCACATCCACAAACCTCTTCAACTCTCTCACCTTTATAGTGGCCACAAAACTTAATCCAAATCCAAATTTGTCCAACTTTATAATACCAGATCTACTTATATTATGTATATGTGTCCAATTCCACCATATTTATACTGTCCATAGTAAGAGTTTTATAAACATAAATCTCTCGGTATGCATTAACAACCCATTAAAATCATTATAAACCAAGTTCAGTAGCTGATATTATTATTCTTTACCTGTCAATTAAGCTTGCTAGACATAGGGTTAAGGTGGCCCATAAACCTCTCCTGCTCAGTAAGCGCGTGGCGGAAGTGGCAACGGTGGCCATAGGGACAGACATCACCGGCAAGAACCATCCTGCAGACCTCTGTCTTATAGCGTGGGTGGCGGATGACTGCGCGGAGCTCCTCAATGCCATGAGCAAATTGACAGTGATCACCATATGGGCATGCCCCGGTCTCTTGCCATTTGTTGCATAGTTCAGTCTTGAACATCCCTTGGTTGTACACTTCCAGCTCAAGTGGCTCATCCTCTTGCTTCCCTCCTTTCACATACACCTTTTGCTGCATAAATTTATCATCATTCATGATTAATTAAACTCAATGTTCCACTTATATGATAAATGTAAGATAATAATGTTGCAAGTATTTATTAATACTAATACGATGATATAAACATGTGCGATATATATGAATAAGCTACTGATAAATAACTCTGGGCAAAGAATGAAACTTGTTTGGACCTATTGATCATGTACTCTTCACATATATTTTCATCCACAAACTTTACTCATCTCTTATACCAATATCAACCAATCATTGGAAAAATAATAAAAGAGAAAGGCTGCTTTGTCGGACGGGAGTATCCGAATGTAGGCCGAACAAATAAAATAATATGTCACTATTGCTACAATGATCTATTATTTTATCTGTTCAGATATACATTCTGACACGCCCGTCAGACAAAACAACAAAGCCCATAATCATGAGCGGTAATAGGATTGGATTGTCTATATCCAAACCCGATGCTGATCCAATAGTTAATTTTAAAAAAATTAATAATAATAGAATATTCAGCCCATCAAAATTACATTAAAAAATAATTTTTTGCCAAACACTCATTTTGTACGTCCCTATCTCATCAGAAGACAAAGGGTTTGATAGTAATTTACCGTTGGCTTGAGAGGCGCTGGTGTCCGTGGGCGAGTCTTACTAGCAGCAGCAGCGGGAGCAGGAGCAGCTGGGCCCATCTTCAAGTATCCATTAGACCGCACAGAAATACTCTTAGGAAGCGAAATCCTCTTCACATCAACGTTCTCCTTCACGCTAGTAGGACTCTCAACACTTAACTCCTCTTCACCACCACCAATACTCAATCCACGCATCGCATTCACCATTCCACAAACGACGTCGCTGCATCATTATTACCACAACTCAATTGCTCGTTAACAGAGGATTTGATGAGTAAGCTTATATGCTTGTTGAGCTCGCGATTGACGGATCTCAGCGAGGCGTTCTCCTGGTGGAGGGCCTCGGCTTCTCTCGCCGCTTCGCGGAGGCGCGTGAGGCAGAGGTTGTGGTGATTGATCATGTCCTGGTGTGTTGTTGCTGCTGTTGTTGACGAATTAAGAGGCGCGAGTAGTAGAGTGAGTCGTTTATTGTTGGTTCATTGTAAGAATTGTGAGAGAGCGTGGTTTCTGGTTGAGCCATGACCAAGGAAGAGTATAGAGAGGCAAAAGCATCGGCGTTTTCGTCATCTTGTGATTTCGAACTGTCCACGCTGTGGCTGCCGTAGCCGGTAGCTGATACGCCGTCGTTTTGCATTTGCTGCATCTTCAACCAAACACAAAGGAACAAACAGTTACTACAACGAAATTAATTAAAACGAGAAAGATCGATAGATTGAAATCAATAATATTAACACAAGTAATACTTGAATTGCAAGAAATGAAATAAATTGTCAATAAACCTCGTCGTTTTAGTGATAGTAATTCATAAAACGACAACAATAATTGGAGAAAGTTGAATCAGAAGCAGAGACTGAAAATGCTGAAGCAATGACATCGGGAACTGATAAAAATTATAGAACTATAACTTAAATTATAAGAAATTTAGCAAACACTATCAGTTCATGAAGCTCAATCTTCATCGAACAGAGCAAGCACATGAATACTAAAAAAAAAATGTTTTCATTAAATTATCGAAGTTCATCAAACGACATAGTCTATCAACAAAGAGAAAATTACAACTAAAAACAAGATCATATAGGAGAAATGTATTGATACTTGATGTCGTTTTGGTAATCAAATTAAGCTAAAACGACAAGAATAGTTAACGGAGACCTTAAAGAAAAGAGAGTCTTTTAGTTCTTGGAAGGGGAAAAAAAACGAGGCACGTTTGGTGTGCAAGAGAATATCTGAAATGGTTTATAAACATTTTCGTCTCTAACAGAATCGAAGCTTGACTGCTGGCTTTTCACTTCCAATGCCCTTTTTAGTTTGCTTGGTGAGGGAACTATTTTAAGGGCATTTTAGTAATTTTGTTCATGCATGTAAATTGTAATGCAACCACCGGAAAGTTAAGCACAGTAGAGAGTGAGGAGTGGGTTACTCCTCACCTACGTTGCTGCAACAGTATCGATGAGAAATCAAGTTGTCAAGAATATATCTAAAATGAAGTATCCTTATGGCTAGATTTTCTCTACAAAGACGGACGTGAGAGTGTGAGGCCCCAATTAGGAATGTACATCAACCAAGCCGTTCGAGCTCCACTCGCATTTGATTTGGTTCGAAATCGATTCGTTTAATAAATGAGTTACTTGTACTCGAAAATAATAGTTCGATTATTAAACAAGACTGACTGACAAAAACTCGATTCAGCTCGTTTTTTTTTACTCGCGAACACTATTCGAAATAAGCTCGACTCATATCGTATATAAAGACATAACTCGACTCGATATTATAATATATTCGTGTGTGTTACAAACATTTGAATTTTATAAGAAATTTATTTAAAATTTGAAAAAGTAAATAAAAAGTCCAAAATTTAAATTTTTAAAATTCGAGCTTAGCTCTACTAATTTAGTAATCGAGTTTGATCACAAAATTTTCTTACATTTGAATTGTATTACAAATTTACAATGGGATAGGAACAAATTTTTATGTTTTTTTTTTCCCACTTTGTCCTCTTCATTCGATAAATTGCAATTTTTAGGTTGAATAAAGTGGCAAGTTAACAAAGAGGCAAGCATCCAGCGGTTAGAGTTTTGATTATATAATTGCTTGCTTATGAAGTTAAATGAAAGAATGTGGTGGTTTCAAGGTTTCTAATTCACAAGATTAAGACACATAAAATTTAAAGGGATAATGAAGCCATAATACATTTTTCTTTTTTTTTGATTTTTTTTTTTTTTTTTTTTTTTTTAAATATCAAGAAATCTCTCCCCATCCCATATTAGGTGTCATTGGACTCTAATCCGAGTGAGTAAAACCCGGTTCTGTCTCAGACTCTACAAATATTGCTCCCATTAGTTAAATCATGATCTCTTAAATGGAAGATCAAGACTCAACTCATTGATCAAACACGGGGACATTTGTTTGCTTCTTTATCACAACTATAACTACCTCTTTTTTTCTTTTATTTTCTTGTCTAATATCAAAAAGTTTGGTGAATAAGCAACATGATCCCACCAATGGAAACCTATTTTTTGCGTGTCATGGTGGTTAAGTTTGGTCATATAAATCTTCTCAATGTAACCTTTATGATAAGCATTTTTATGCTTCCATTTCATTTTCATTACCGTTTTGGCCATGCTTCAGTTGCTGGGTATCATCCTAGCAAAATGGTCAGTGGGGCAATCTGCAAAATACGTAACTTTCATGTATGTTTTGCCAAACGGTATTCATTGAGATGATAATACCGTTTGATAAAGAGTATTGATTGAAAGTATAAGTTAGCTTATAAAAATTGTTATGAGAGTATAAATTAACTTATAAGCGTATTAAATTCTATACTAAACGGTACATACATGAAATTGAGAAAAAAATTTAATAAGATTACAGAGTAAAGATTTACAACTCGATCAAATTCCAAGCCGCAGATAATAGCTCTCTGTCGGAATTATAATAGAAACTATCCCAGAAAACTTAAAAGAATTTGTTGAATGGCGATGCCGTATTATAGTACAGTGAATTGCAAGCATGGATTTTCGATCTCACAAATACTAATCAATCCCGATTATCTTTATTTATATTGAATCCTAACTACTCGAAGTTATAATAAAGTTTTTTGAAACAAAAAAATTTATAAATGGTGAATTAAAACTAAAGATTAAACTAAGTAAAGTAAAGAAAGTAACGTAAATTCACAAATCAAGAGAATTGAATACTACGATTTATGATTTCACCATACTAATCACTCTCAACTAACTCTAACTCTAGTTTAACTAATCCTTAATTATCCCCTATTGTTGTTGATCAACCTCCCTTTTATATTTAATGGACGTGACATCTGATGATATCAGAAGTACTCAAACATGCAAATCCCCTATGACATCTACGTGAATTATTAACATAATAAACTCATTAATCATTTATGGAGATTATTGGGTAGAATCACACAAACCTTAACTTATATGTCATATATGATTAGAAATTCATGCATTCATACTATTTATCAAAGATATTGCAGTTACCATATAACTGAAATTCCCTACAAGCAATAGCGACAAGCAATCTCTATACCCAAAAGGGAGGGGGGGTGAATTGGGTTATTGCTAAAATGCGGAATTATAAAATCTTTGCCGATTTTAAGCTCTTATTACCAAATAGGCTCTTAGGTTAATTTTCTCTATTGCAAATGATAACCTATATGCAAGTTTTTTATTCAATAATATAAATGTAAATAAACTTGCAAATAAGTAAGAGTTTAAGGGAAAGAGAAATACGACACCGCGATTTATAGTGGTTCGGCCAACCGTACTTACGTCCACTCCCCAAAGCCTCGCTTGAAGATTTCCACTAAAATCGAGTTTCCGTGGTACACCCGCAACCAAGAGTTTTCCGCAAAGGCGCACTCCAAACCCTTTTACACTTTTGAGTTTTATTCATAGGTGCACTCACAACCTTTACACTTTACCCAAAACTATGGGATTTCACAACCACAAGTGTTTTTATTTAAAGAAGATTTGAAACACACTTGAGCACTCACAAATATAATGAAGATTGTGTGAGATGCAAAACCCAAGTGTTCTAAGCTCACTACTAAATGTATGAAGGTGTAGTGTGTGTGAACTTGTATGAGTGTTTAAGTATATGAAGGTTTAAGACACTCTTATATTTGCCTTGATAGAATATGTATGAAGGTTTTCTAAGTCTCTAGCCAAATGAAAATGAGTTGGGGTCCTATTTATAATAAAATGCAAAGCATTCCCCAACTTATAGCGCGACCGGTATGGAAATCGGTATGGAGACCGGTATGCCGGTCTAGGTTTCCAACGGATACTAACAGCTATATTTTGTTGCACAAGTATCCGTTAGGCCGGTATGGAAACCGGTATGGGGACCGGTATGGTCCGTGCCGGTTCCAGTGTGCACAAAGAAGAGCCTGACCGGTATGGTCACCGGTATGTATACCGGTTTAGGGTTTGTCGGTTTCAGTAAGTTTGCACAATGAAGAGCTAGACCGGAAAGGTTACCGGTATGGATATCGATTTATGTCATGCCGGTTCCAGTAAGGGAACTAGCCGTTGGATCACCGGTATGGTTACCAGTAAGGTCCATGCCGGTTCCAGTGAGCATGCGTAACAGAGCATCTCACCTGTATGGATACCGGTAAGGGACCGGTATGCCGGTCTCTGACCAAATGGCACAGTAATGACAGTAATGAAGGTTTTAAAGCATTTTGTCATGATCCTAATGCATCTAAGTGAATGTGCATGATCCCTATGAGCTTAGACACTTGAATATTACAATTCACATTACAATTTAAATCCTAAGCTAAGACTTCGCAATATATTCTTCAATTTGCCGCAAGTCTTCACATTCTCGCTCTTCACCCCATATGCTTCGACACTTTTTGTATTACTTCGTGTTTGCGCGTCAAAGTCTTCTTTCTCGTTGACGTCACCAAAATCCATTACAACCGATTATGCGACCAAGTCACTAACAATAACATATATTGCAATTACCATTATTAATGGTAATATATTTCATATTAATATTGATTGATTTTGTATATAATTATACAATAATATTCTTGATATATTTATTTTGTAATACCTATATAACACTACAAGAAAACTGTCAAATAACGACGGAAAACTGTTTCTATTTAGAGACAGAATAACTAAATAGCGACGGAATAATTTCCGTCTCTAAATAGCGAGGAAAATTCCATTTCTATTTAGCGACGGAAATATTTCTGTCTCTAAATAGAAACAGAATTTCCTGTCACTATTTGGCGATGAAATAATTTTCATCGCTAATTAGAGACGGAATTTCCGTAGCTATTCCATAGCTATATATTTAAAAAAAAATTAAAAATGAAAATTTAAAAATTTTAGAGAGACGGTAAATTTAAAATTTTAAAGATGCATGAAACTTTTAAAATTTTAGAAAGGAAAATAATTTAAAATTTTAGAGAGTGTGAAATTTTATAATTATATAGATGTGAGAAATTTATAAATTGTAGAGAGAGAAAATTTTTAAATTTTAGATAAAGGAAAATTTTAAAATTTTTGAATGATGGAAAATTTTAAAAAATTGACTTTTTTAATGTTATATATAAATCTTCAATTCCACAAGACACCGTAATCTCCACCGCAAGCTTAGACACACCACCATCCATTTACGGCACTTTAAAACAAAGGAAAAAATATTAGTGTTTGTTTCTTAGGAAATTTTAAAAGTGGAGATAAGAAAAATGAGAGATTGATAATGAGAGTTGAGGTATAAAAATATTTGATGGTATATGGAATTGAGTAGGAAAATTTTGGATGATGTATTGGAGTTGTGAGTTAAAATTTTTTTGGTGTATATATAGAGGAAAAAATAAGAGAAGCGGGAAGATTTGTAAATTTTGTAGACATTTGAAATTTTCGTAAGACGAGAAATTTTTGAAAATATTGGAGGGATTGAAAATTTTAAAAATTAGTTACGAAATAGAGATTTTGTTTCTATTTAGCGACGAAATAGAATTCCGTTTCTAATTAGCGACGGAAAATCCGTCTCTATTTTTTAAAAAAAAAGTGGCGCCGAAAGGATTAAATTTTTAGGGGAATTGAAAAATTTAAAATTAGCTACGGAATTTTAATTCCGTTTCTATTTAGCGACGGAATAGAGATTCCGTTTCTAATTAGTGACGGAAAATCCGTCTCCATTTTTTTAAAAAAAAGTGACGCCGAAAGGATTAAATTTTTGGGGGATTGAAAATTTGAAATTAGCTACGGAATTTTAATTCCGTTTCTAATTAGCGACGAAATTTTAATTCAGTTTCTAATTAGAGACGGACAAATTCTGTTTCTAATTACCAATAGTTTTGGAAATTAGAAATAAAAATAAAAATAAAAATAAAAATTTAAAATTAGCGACGGAACTAAGATTCCGTTTCTAATTAGTGACGGAATTAAGATTTCGTTTCTAATTAGCGATGAAATTTTAATTCCATTTTTAATTAGCGACGGAATAATTCCGTTTCTAATTACCGATAGTAATTAAGTATTTTATAGCTCCGCACACAATGACATTCATTTCAAAGTCTGTATAATGAATTAGAAGTTAAGTTATTGATGAATTTGGAGCGAACCATAGTATCGATAAGTCGCATTGGCATACAAACTTGTGCATTTAGATTTGATTTTATGGCACACTTAAATCACCATTGAGAAAATTAGTTGATTTTATGAAGTTAGTAGAGAAATTGTTCACATAAGATTTTTTAAACAATATGAGGGTGGGTCTGATTTTCTAAATGAATATACAATACAATGCAATTGCTGGTAGGGGTGTGCATTAATCGATTTTAACCGATTAACCGAACCGTTCCGACCTATTTTTTCATAATGGTTCGGTTATTGTGATTAAATCGGTTTTTACGGTTAAAATTTTTAACTTTTCCGGTTATTCGGTTCGGTTACGGTTATGAGATTCGTATAACCGAACCGATCGATTAACCGAAATATATACATGCTTCAAAACCCTAAATAAGTAAATAACAAAATTTCATAGATTGATTGTTAGATAAATTGTTAAAACCAAAAATTATTAAATTATTGGCTATTAAGAAACCCAAAATTTCATAATATTGGTGTGGGGACACAGGATCTGGGGCGACGCATGCTGTCCCGGGCTCGCGGCCCGGTCGGGAGTACGGAGTAGCCACGGGGACTAAACCGGAGAATAATGGAGTCGCCACCGGTGTGAACCGGGAAAATGAGGTTTAAGGCTGCACTCACCCCTCGCAAGGGAAGACCTCAAACTGTTGGGTTCGGAATGGTCCCTTACTTATGTCACTTGTAATGAAAGGATTTACGTAATAATTTAATCAGGCCTAAGTAACACTTATTTCCAAGAGTATCATGCTTCTAAATCCACATGCATGAAATAATCATCACAATATACAACATCACATGGCAATCTCATGAACATATTCCAATCATATGATATGGAAAACTAAGAACAACCTAATCATGCTTGAGTACTATCTCATGAATACATCGAATGGATAAATGCAGGAATACAAATAATATGATTGACTACATAATGCAAGAGAGATCACCCAAGAGGTAATTATGCATGAAATATGATGAGACAGACTCAGTTCAGTGTGTGCGCGTTCGTGTAGCGTTCGTAAACGCGTTCGAACGGTAAACAGAAGGTTCGCGTTCGTGTAGCGTTTGATAACGCGTTCGAACGGGACCAGACCTGATGATACAAAATGCATGCACGTTCGAGTAGCGTTTGATAACGCGTTCGAACGGTAAACAGAAGGTTCAAGTTCGAGTTGCGTTCGATGACGCGTTCGAATGGGAACTGGCAGATTGCACACATTCATATGGTTTTAGATACCGCATTCAAACAGGATCACAACAACGACATATCTAATCACATGGATATCTAAATCATGCATAAAGATTAACATACTAAGGACTAAATCATGCTTAAGAATAAATAACGCACTAGGCCTAATCAGGCTAAATAAATAAATAACGTACTAACTACATCATGCTCAAATACAAGTTTGGATGAAACGGAATATATGTATCTCTCAAGTGGTACGTGGAATTGTATCTCGAGTGCAGACCGTACTACCGTCCATTCGGATTCGGCTACGGAATTTACGTCCGGGTTTCCATCTGATATACCACAAAAGAGAACATGCATTCCGTTTATCCGGAATTCACATCATGCCTCAATTAAATGACTCTCATGCAATAAAAAATATATTAGAATAAGTAAAAGACAAATGAAAGATAATAAATACAAGGTGCCCTCAGGTCTAACCTTTTATGTCGTCTCTCGGTAGTACGGTGTACGGTTGTCAGAAGGGTGGATGCTCCGCAACTCTTTCGGTTCACTGGTTCACTGCTCTCGTTCGTTGTCTTACTGTTTGGGGTCGTCGTTCTCCGTCTTTTGCTGCTACTTTTGACTCCGATTCGCTGCAGCTTTGCTGGTGTATCTTAGTTACTATTTTTATGGTATTTTGGCTACTGTTTTGGTTGTGATTTTCGGTGGTGTTATGGTGTGGTTCGGGGGCTGTTTTATGTGTGTTTTAGGGCTGCTATGTGGCTGACAAAGTGGGGGCAGTGTGTTGAAGGGGCGAAGGTGAGGCAGTTTGTTAATTGTGTTGTGTTTATGGCGTTGAAGGGCTGTGTGGCATGGGCAGATTTGTGAGGCTTATGGACGTGTAGGGCTGATCGGTTTGTGAATGTGCTTTTAACGTGAAGGCTTGGGGTTATTTTCTTTTGTGTCTTGTGATTTGTGTGAGTTGTGTGTATATTATGTGTATGAGCTAGGGGAGGCTTTTCTTGTATGAATGAGCTAGGAGAGTGCATGTCTTGGTTAGAGGTTGTTTATATAGAGAATGGCTAGGGTTTCACCTTGTATCACAAGGAAGGGATTTGATTTGGTGTTGAGCAAGGAAATGATTAGATTGAGGGGGGACAAATTTAGTTTAGATTAGGAAGTCAATATCTTTAATTTGTTATAATTGATTTTAATTAGGCATGACATCTTTTTAATTTATTTTGTTTAGTTAGGAAGAAATCTTGTGTAATTGGTGGGTGAATATCTTAATTAAGGAATTAAAATATTTGATTGATTTTAATGTTTATTTTAATTTGGTATGTGATTTTTAGATTTGTTTTGATTTCACCATGTGTTAAATATGTGTTTTAAGTGGGCTTGGGCGTGTGGGCCAAGGCTGGGCGAATTGGGCTTAATGTGAGGCTAGCAGCAAAACCAGAATTACCGACACCGTTCGAACGTCTCCTCGAACGCGGCACGAACGCCCGCAATATGTTTGGCGTTCGAACGTATACACGAACGCAGCACGAACGAAAGCATGAACCTTGTTTATTCTGAATTCCCCCTTCCGATGTCCATTTTCCGTGACCTCCGTGACTTAAAAGGTAGTGTCTCCAAATGAGACTCATCATAGGGACTTATATGCAAAAATGCAGTGCCTACAATTGGGTTAAATATTAAATTTGATGAATATGAATTTATATTTGTGTTAAATTGCTTTGTTGAATGTTGAGTTGATGAATTTATATTTGTTGGACTGGTTAATAACCGAATTAACCAAAACCGACCGAAATATAATGGTTAAATTGGTTAATGGTTAAGTGTCATAATATAGTTAAATCGTTTACACATTTACTTAACCGAAAAATTTCGATTCGGTTAAAAAATCAAGGATTAACCGACCGAACCGACCGATGCACACCCCTACTTGCTGGATTGTGTGTTAATTTACGTGTTGGGATCCCTTCTTGTTAGGAAAATTTAGAGCCCATTAAAGTTTTATTTTTTTAGAAAAGTAATGTGTGTGTGCTGGTCAAATGTTGATTTAACACTTGCCCCGTTATTTTTATAATTTCGAACATTACATTATATTAAAATAAAAATAAAAATTTTAAATTAACGACGGAATAAAGATTCCGTTTCTAGATGAAATTAGCGACATAATTTTAATTCTGTTTCTAATTAGCAACAGAATTTTAATTCCGTCTCTAATTTAGAGATGTAAATTTTTTTATCGCTAAATTATGTCCCTAATTTCATTATCCGTTTCAATTCAGTCGTTAAATTTTGAAACAGAATATTCCGTCGCTAAATTCCATTGCTAAAACTGTAATTTATTGTATTGGCAATATATACATTACATTTGACTCAAGAAAAATAGATTTCTTTTCTTTAGGCTCCTCTTTTGTTTCTTACCTAGTATTATAATCTGAGTTCCAATATCGGATATCTCCTTGTTCCTGTTTCCAAACATATCCTACACTCACTCTAGACACAATAATTCTTGTCTCCAAACAACCCAAATCCATCTGCCCCTTCTCTCAAACCATAGCCACCACTACACTTACCTCATGCCACCACACCATTGCTGCTCCGACTCCCCGTCGTCGGACGAACCTATCTATAACCACCGTTGCCACTGCCATGCCCTGTAACCACCACCACAGTTCTCATTTACCGACTTCCCTTCTCTCTGACGTATTCTCTGCCATTCCCACCGTCAATTGACACGTCCCATCACATCCTCACCACCCTACGACAAAAGCCCCATATTACTGACCTTCAATTTTGCTTGCAGCTGCCAGATCAACGCCCTCACTACCGCGCCTTTATTCATTCGATTCTCCTTTGTCGTGGGGCATTTCACGACACAAGCACCTGTTTGGTTTCTAATTAAATCCCAAGAATCATCAAACAAGCACAAAAACGCATGAATACACAAAAGAGAATGGCAGAAACATACTCACAATGAACGGATCTTGCGACGCGAAGAACACAAGCTTTCAAGCTTCCTCAAAAGCCACGGCAGCAGCTCTTTTTGCCAGTCGAGTGAACGGTGGTGACTGGTTCGGCTCCTCCAAGAATCGGCCATTGAAGACTCCATTGAAGCTCCAAGCTTCAAGCTCCAAAAACGATTCCATGCTCATGTGTTCACTGCCCTATCACCTTTGTATAACTCAAGTGTGTGCTAGCACTTTGTATTTTGCAACAAAATACTCTATTTCTTCTCACTGCTTCTCGGCAAAACCAGAAATGGAGAAGCAAGAATTCGGCTCCAAGCCGTGAGAGAAGAGAGGGAAAAGAAGAGAGACCGTAAGTCAGAGAGAGAAAAGAAAAAGAAATGTTTTTGGTTTATATATTTTTTTTTCCAAAAATAAATCAAATACCAAATTCTTTTTACTTTTCAAAAAAGCAAAAGTCAAAAAGCAAAAAGCAAAAAACAATTAAATGCTTTTCAATCAACTCACATCAATCAATCAATGAAATTGTCACATCACTCAAAGTGACATGTGATTTGACGCTTGATGTGACTAATGATTTGACGCTTGATTTGACTTGCGTGCCGCACTCGAATTCGAAATGCGAATGCGCTCGCAAACAATCCCGGGCTCGGGTTCGCTAATTCCAAATTAACGAATTTTCCGTCGCGACGCAATTAAACGATTACGCCTAGTGAAATCACTATTCACGTCGTTCGCCCGAATTAAAATCTAATTTTAATTCCGCGTCGAAATCCAATTTCGTACAATATATCAAATATATTATTTTATCGATTAATTCTAAATTAATCGTTCTCTCTATTTAAATAATATTTTATCCCAGATAAAATATCTCCGCAATTAATCCCAGATTAATTTTCTCTCTCTTCTAATTAATCCCAGATTAATTAAAGTGCGAGTCATACGTCATCGGTGAATCTTCGAGAAGCGACCCATGAGATCCCCAGATATGTTGGCAGTAAATACGGTCGTCGGACTATCCGAACACGTAAGTACCTCGTACTACGTTTATTCCGATTTACAAGACAAGGTTGGCTTCTAGCAAAGTGTCATGCCTACCCAATTCTCCAGAAATATCCTTATAGGAATATGTGATCTATATCAAGCGTAGTATATCGTAGTATTGTGTATGTCGATCCAGTATCGGATGTTCACGTGCTAGGCCTGGGGCTGGAATTGTGTCTGCTCCGTACGAAGCACATATCGGATGTCTGGCAACTAGTCTCTATAATCGGATATACATGACCTAGTCATAATATCCCGATAGCTCGAGCATTTAAGAGAACGAGTTCCGTATCCTATGTGACCATCATCTCCATATGACTGGAGTGATACTTCCGTCTTAACATCACACCTAACACACTACGATTCTCAATAGACCCAGCATTGGCGTACTCATAACCTGTTAAAGCCCTGGACGACCTCAACCAAAGTATATTGATTGTCGTAAGTATTAGCGGTGCAAGTCTCAGGTTAAGAACAAATACACATACCCTGATTGCAGACTCCCATAGACACATAGTCATACTACCAATGAGATTCCGTAGGGGTCTATCCAGAGCGAAGATGTTTCCCGTACCATCGGTAAAACACAACCTCCTATTACACTTGCGTGAGTATCCTATACCCAAATATATGAGAACTATGCCGTTGTGCCCTCACAAATTGCACAAGTGTAATACTAGTCTTTTACGTATTTATCGATGTCCAATCTCGATAATACTCTGACTAGGGATATTTAATGATTTATCCTTCGTGGACTGATACTGTCTCATATCATTCTCAGTCCAGGAACAAATCACAGGGACCTCCTATCATTTATATATCTAGGTGATCTAATCACAAATGACAAGAGTGCAATCTCCTTTGTCACATAGTTAATTTGTACAACAACACCGTGATCTGTACAAATAGTGACGCTATGGGTCATAATTGTCCAACAATCTCCCACTTGGCCTATAGCCAGTCACTCGAGTATTTAACACCCGAACTATGTACGGTTTGGCTCAAACTGCTGAGAAAATGCTTTCGTCAGCGGATTTACATGATTATCATCTGATGCGATTTATTCGATCATCACATCGCCATGATGTATGATCCAAACGAATCAGATGAATATCGAAGTATTTATCTGGATCGTTGATGAGACCATTAATTCTTTAGCATGTGCTGACGCCTAGCTCAGCTGCTAACAGAACTATATCTAATCTAATTAGATTTATTATCGACCCAAATGGCTTCTATTGCTACCTCAGCTGCAGCAATAACCCGTATTTGTTGTTTATTTGGTAACATTATCTTGGTTGGAAGATTTCTAGCTCACTGTTCCGTTATTCAAACTTTATAGTACCGTTGTTACGACTTATAGTCGTTATCATGAAAGCCAAGCTTTCACCGATTATATTATGGGAATATCATTTCCAAGAAATGATATATCATCATTACTCAGGACATTCACTGTCAGTGCACTCCCACTAACCTCCTTATACAACAAGAATTATTTTCGTTTTGTATTAAATCATAAATCATTATGATTACATCAAAGCGACAATTCCAAGAACCTAATGCTTGCTTCAATCCAAACATGGATCGAATAACCTGCAAACCTAGTTTGCTTGTTATGGTTCGAAAAACCGTCAGGATGTTGTAAACATCCTCCGAAGGTTTCCGTTAAGGAAAGCAGTTTTCCGTTCAGCTGCCATATGTCATAAATGAAACATGCAGCATCAGCAAGCATTATCCAAACAGATTTATTGTGGCAACAGGTAAACGGTTGAATCGTAATCGACATAATGTTGATAACGATACCTTTCCGTTGAAAGCCTAGCTTTATACGTTGGTATGTTGCCATCCATGTACGTATTCCTTGAAGACTTATAGTACCTGTAGGCATAATGCCTTGTGGTACATCAACTAGTGTCTAAACATAGTTGGTATACATGGAATCCACTTCAGACTTTATGGCACTTTGCCATAATAGGGAGTGATACCTTGTATCACTTCCTTATACGTAGTCAGTTCGTGTTCCTCAAAAGATTGACATCTTACGAGGTTAGATCAGAAACCCATACCCCAGGTTGTTTTCTGACTCTCTTCGACCTACGCGGTTCTTGTGTATTCGAAGATTAATGGTATAGTTTCATCCTTGATGAACTATTGTGTCCATTAAAATTCGGTGCCAGGAATAGTATTACTCTGATTTTCATCGAGTTTTACTATCTCCCCCACTTACCACTGCATATCGGTATTCCTCTCAGGAAAACGCATGGTGAGCATAATCTAATTGTTCTCTCGTGAGTTGTATAAGTACAATACTTATGGTATCCCTAGGATAACCTACAATTGGCACTTATCCAATTGGGTTTTAGTTTGGTATCATCCAAACGTATGCCTAGCACACCCAAATTATCAGGAATGAGAAACCTGGTTTCTTTCATGTTCATATCTAATATGATATCTGTCAAGCAGATATTTATGGAACCTTATTCAAAATACGTTCTGCACTGTTTAGCGTATCCGTAGAAGGAAATGGTAGCTGAGAGCGACTCATGATTAACCTTATCATGTCCAACAAAATTCGGTTAATCTTATTCAGAAATACCGTCAAACTGAGTTCCGGGAGGAGACCTCATTGAAAGAATATGATACTCTTTCAAGTATATGAGAAACTTATTGCTTAAGTATTTCAACATGGTCAAACCGTGATGGTTTAATACTTTAGCCGATCTGTTTGTCTATTTCGTGTCGAAACTCTAAAAGTTTCCGATTTGTGTCTTCAAAAGAAACACATAACCATACGCGATGCCACATCCTAAAGGTCACGAAATATTCATATCCACATCTAGCCTAGCTAGACATGGGCCCACTTACTTCACTATGAACTAGGGCTAACAGATGGTGGCACTGGCACTTTTACCAAGTAAATAGTGTTTTAGGCACTTTGCCCAATAAACTAGATTCATAGACTTTATTTGAATGGAATCAAATCATTGCTAGTACCCACTCTTCAAAAGTGTGGATATACGAGTCTTGTTTAAATTGTGTCCTAGACAATCAATGCCACATTCAAGTTTCAACCTGATCAAATCAGTTTGAGCTATTTTTTTGTCATGTTATACGTGTGAGATTTATTTATATTCTAAATATAAATTATGTTATTCACATCTATAATGTGTTTATCTCAATATCATCTTTATACAATAAAACACTTTAGTGTTTTAAAATATAAAGGTTCACCCGCAGCGGGTTGAACACTAATATAGAGATAATGTATCTAGTCAAACTAGCTACATTATAACAGTTTCCTAACTTAGGTACACACCCGAGGGTAGTTCCTAAATTTAGGTATCTACGGTTAAAACAACGACTTTCATCCAGTTTCCAATTATAGATAAATCTCAATTGATGTCAGTATCCTACTCATAGCAGATTCTGAACATCAATACATATTTATGTACCACACTAAGTATTTAAAATCCAATTTTAATACTAGTAGTGAACATAATGTTGACAATATTTTTGAAGTCAGAGCCTTGCACGTCTTCAATTCATTCTTGAGATATGTCCTTTTATCTTCCTAGAAGATTATAATGATTTTGCCTTTGCCCTTTTCAACATTCCAGTAGCCTTTGGCCAAGCCTAGGGTTTCTAGAATATCGAAGTAAGGTGCGTCTTGCGCTACTTGCCTAATTGCAAAGTTTTGACTTTGTCTCATTGAGAATAGTCATTAATTCTCCAAGAATTATATATTGCAATTTTAGTACTTCTAAAATCTAAGTAAGATTTACGAAGATCCTTCAATTTCAGTATCATACTTTTAAGGATCTAATCCTTAGTTCTGATTCAGAAATTAAGAAGTCGATATGACAAGTATAATGGATTAAGCACTAAAGTTATCATTACATGAATATTCCAAATATCATGTTCCACGTATTTGCTTAACTCCAAGCTTAGGCCTAATACGTTATTTTATCAAGTAAAGTAACTTATTAGTTTCCAAGACCATCCTGAAATTAATTCCCAATTTGAAAATTAAAGTCGTTTAAATACATTTTCACCCAGGATTATGTTTTAAACACTAATCTTTCAATTATATCTTGATTCTAATAGTCCAACTATTTAATCAACGATTTGTGGTACTATATATTATATTGATTATTTTAGTCCAACTATACAATCAAATATAATTTAAATCAATTAACCTCAATTACATTGATTACTATAATCCAATTATAAAATCAACTATAATTGAAATTAATTAATTCAAATATATTGATTAATATAATCCAATTATATAATCAACTATAATATAGTCCAACTGTTAATTAAAACAACAATTTAAATATTAGTCCAATTAACATTTAATCTAACGACGAAATAATTTGAATGAGCGCGTATGACAAGTAATTAAACGAATATTGCAAATTAATTCTTGCCTCCCACTATTTTTCGGCGAGCCTCTAACCCTCTGTCGAGTACTCGGGAAACCGTGTTTCCTAGTGGGCTAGGATCCCGTTAAATATAACACAATCTTGACTTTGGCCAACAAATTGTATGATAATTAACTAGGTAGATCTCTAAGATCAATTAGATCCAATCCAATTCTTAGATCCGGTAGGGGGACATCCAAGTCCGAAACATATATCTTATATATGCCAATACATCCAATGTATTACCTAAACTTTTTCCTCTGAATCAACTAAGCCTTGGCTTTGGCACAACAAACTTAGTGATCCCAGTCAAGCGCGACCCATTGACCATGGAAAGCTTCGTAATCAATGTCGATGGACAAGAAGTGGTCTTGACTTTGGCCAACAAACCACAACTTGGACAAGACACTGATATGGAACAAAGCCTTCGTGATTCAAACACATCCTCGACGGACAAAGGCCTTGAATATGGCCAACAAGCAATGCCAGTCTCGGATCTTGAGTGAGAATCACTCAATGGAAGGAAAAACGCTTAATATTTGTGAGGGTTTTTCGCGTGCAAATTGGAAACCAATTTATTATCTTTGTTAATGTCTCATCTTCATACACCCTTAAACATGCATTCTAAACACATAATAAAGCGCATATGAAAAAATAATAATGATATGCGGATGGATACTTTACATTGATCCTAGATCAAATCTCTCAATTTTCTCTCTCCCGCTAGCACATGTATTTACTTCTACCCGTTACACTACACTTCTAAAGAAACCTCATTTACATTGAGGGGAATAGGTGAGAAGAGAATACAAAGAGTATGAAGGTGATAAGGCTGGACACGCAGGTCCAATTAATAAATCAAATTTATTACAATTTCTAAAATTGCCCCACCCATCTAATATCCATCCGATATACATTATTCATGCATCACAATCATGTATTCACACAAGCATGTTATCAATCAATCTAATCAAATTAATTAATCTGATAATTAGTGATCATCCAATGTTCAAACAACGATTTGATTTTGCTCGAGTCAAACTCGTTTTGCGAATAAGTACTCAAAGTACGAATTCTTGAATTAAATTAAACTACAAAATTAAATCCAATTCAATTTGTATTTAATACTAATTCACTATTTAATTCCAAATTAAATATGACACTTTATTAACGAACCTTTACGACTTAAATTCCAAATTCAATCGTTACG
Organism: Zanthoxylum bungeanum; assembly: GCA_019454045.1. Lineage (NCBI taxonomy): Eukaryota > Viridiplantae > Streptophyta > Magnoliopsida > Sapindales > Rutaceae > Zanthoxylum > Zanthoxylum bungeanum. Next base: position 25,748 of record SKCR01023272.1, on the reverse strand, counting down.
GGTCTCAAAGCCCGATTAACATCCAATGTTTATTTAATTAAAGTCCAATGGGCTTTTAATTAATTTCTTTAAGGTGTGGACTTTTTGTCAACTCGGGTCAAACCGATAACCAAAGTCCAATCCGGGATTTACCCCATAAGCCCATAAATCAATTTTGGCCCATTAGGCCCAATTAAATAATTAAGGTCCATTAAGTCATAATTGGACTTTATGGATGCGGTTTTGGGCCCAATTGATCCAACCAAATTGGCCTAAACCTAACTTGATACAACCAAGCCCAAAAGCCCAATTACAACCTATAAGGCCGAAATCCAATTTCAAGCCCAATTAATTACTTATAAAATTCCAAATTCCACAATTAATTAACCTAAGTGTAATACACAATTAATTACCCAATTAACATTTCTAAAACATCAATTAGCCTAATTAATCATGCATTTTAACATCAAATAGTGTCCAACACAATTCAATCAAAATCAAACCCAATTCATGCTTCTTTATTCTCGGCAATTAGGGGTTTTTTTTTCATTCCGATTCGGTTTCAATCCAATTGAATCCACAATCATCATTTCCCAAATCAATTCAACTATCTAATGAATCAAAATCAAAAAATACCATGAATTTCAAAAATCACTAGATTCGGCCAAGCCTTAATTTGGGGAAAATTTATCCAATTCAAAATTCAATCCAATTAAACTTCAAATCAACTTTACCCAATTGTTTTAAGTCATCCAATGATCAAATAAACAAAAATTACCAAGACATTAGGGCTTATTAATTTTCGGCCAAGCCTTCAATTTGGGGGAAAATTGATCCAATCCAATTTTCTTGAAATTGATCATGCACAACTTCAATCAACCTCATTAAAGCATACTAAATCAAACAAATTAACCAATTGATGCTCAAATCGATTTTGCCCAATTTTAACCCTAACATTTCCATGCTTGATATAAGCTCAAGATACCATTGTTGGTTTCTAATTAGGTCCCAAGAATCATCAAACAAGCACAAAAAAACGCAAGATACACAAAGGAGAATGGTGGAAACATACTCACAATGAACGGATCTTGCGACGCGAAGAACACAAGCCTTCAAGCTTCCTCAAAAGCCACGGCAGCAGCTCCCTTGGCAGTGGACTGCAAGGTGGTGACTGGTTCGGCTCCTCCAAGAATCGGCCATTGAAGACTCCATTGAAGCTCCACGCTTCAAGCTCCAAAAACGATTCCATGCTCATGTGTTCACTGCCCTATCATCTTTGTATAACTCAAGTGTGTGCTAGCACTTTTTTTTTTAACAAAATACTCACTTTCTTCTCACTGCTTCTCGGAAAACCTGAAATGGAGAAGCAAGAATTCGGCTCAAAGCCGTGAGAGAAGAGAGGGAAAAGAAGAGAGACAATAAGTCAGAGAGAGAAAAGAAAAAGAAATGTATTTGGTTTATATATTTATTTTCCAAAAATAAATCAAATACCAAATTCTTTTTACTTTTCAAAAAGAAAAGTCAAAAAGCAAAAAGCAAAAAACAATTAAATGCTTTTCAATCAACTCACATCAATCAATCAATGAATTATCACATCACTCAAAGTGACATGTGATTTGACGCTTGATGTGACTAATGATTTGACGCTTGATTTGACTTGCGTGCCGCACTCGAATTCGAAATGCGAATGCGCTCACAAACAATCCCGGGCTCGGTTTGCTAATTCAAAATTAACGAATTTTCCGTCGCGACGCAATTAAACGATTACGCCTAGCAAAATCACTATTCACGTCGCTAACAAATAATTCTAAATTAATTCGTTCGCCCGAATTAAAATCTAATTTTAATTTCGCGTCGAAATCCAATTTCGTACAATATATCAAATATATTATTTTATCGATTAATTCTAAATTAATCGTTCTCTCTCTTTAAATAATATTTTATCCCAGATAAAATATCTCTGCAATTAATCCTAGATTAATTTTCTCTCTCTTCTAATTAATCCCAGATTAATTAAAGTGCGAGTCATACGTCATCGGTGAATCTTCGGGAAGCGACCCATGAGATCCCCGGATATGTTGGTAGTAAATACGGTCGTCGGACTATCCGAACACGTAAGTACCTCGTACTACGTTTATTCCGATTTACAAGACAAGGTTGGCTTCTAGCAAAGCGCCATGCCTACCCAATTCTCCAGAAATATCCTTATAGGAATATGTGATCTATATCAAGCGTAGTATACTGTAGTATTGTGTTTGTCGATCCAGTATCGGATGTTCACGTGCTAGGCATGGGGCTGGAATATGTCTGCCCCGTACGAAGCACATATCAGATGTCTGGCAACTAGTCTCTATAATCGGATATACATGACCTAGTCATAATATCCCGATAGCTCGAGCTTTTAAGAGAACGAGTTCCGTATCCTATGTGACCATCATCTCCATATGACTGGAGTGATACTTCCGTCTTAACATCACACCCAACACACTACGATTCTCAATATACCCAGCATTGGCGTACTCAGAACCTGTTAAAGCCCCGGACGACCTCAACCAAAGTATATTGATTGTCCCAAGTATTAGCGGTGCAAGTCTCAGGTTAAGACCAAATACACCTACCCTGATTGCAGACTCCCATAGACACATAGTCATACTACCAATGGGATTCCGCAGGGGTCTATCCAGAGCGAAGCTGTTTCCCGTACCATCGGTAAAACACAACCTCCTATTACACTTGCGTGAGTATCCTATACCCAAATATATGAGAACTATGTCGTTGTGCTGTCACAATGTGCACAAGTGTAATACTAGTCTTTTACGTATTTATCGATGTCCAATCTCGATAATACTCTGACTAGGGATATTTAATGATTTATCCTTCGTGGACTGATACTGTCTCATATCATTCTCAATCCAGGAACAAATCACATGGACCTCCTATCATTTATATATCTAGGTGATCTAATCACAAATGACAAGAGTGCAATCTCCTTTGTCACATAGTAAATTTGTACAACAACACCGTGATCTGTACAAATATGATGCTATGGGTCATAATTGTCCAACAACACCACCATCATACCCCATTCTTTGTGTGTTTCAAATCCCTTTACCTCTGGTCTGATTCCCGTCATCGTTGTGATTTTGGACTAATTTATAAATGTTTTGTTAGTTTTCTGATTTTTCAAAACCTTAAGGTTTGTTTTTGAATTTTTCATGGATTTCTCTGTAATTTTTCAATGGACAAGTGCGATGTTATACAACCCATTCCTACTATCCTCACAGGTTCGAACTACCATCTCTAGGTTTAGAGGATGTGTAGTTTTCTCAAAGGTCGAAAGTTATGGCGCTATGTTATTGGAGATATTAAGCCTCTTAACAACACATTGATGAGCCTGATGACAAATTTGCTGACCGTCTTGAGGATTGGGATATGATGAGTGGAAAATATATCAATATTTACCGCCACTTTTACTTAATATTTTGTATAGTTTCTCGAGTTTTATAAATGTTTTGATGTGTTTTAGTTTATTTTGTAGATAAAATGAAATTGAGACTTAATGGAATCAATCAGGACGAAATGTGGAACAAATAAGGGTAAAAACTGGACTTGACATTTTGATTTTGGAGATTGGAAACTTGAAATGGCGTTCTAACGAAGTACAATTTCGGAAATTTCAACTTTGCGTAATATTTATAATTTGCCATAACTTTTATTCCGATATCGGATTGAGGTGATTCAAGTTCCAGATTAAATAAGACGCAAAGAGCTACAACTTTGAAGTTCGTATGATTTTCGAATTCTAAAGTTTTCATTACCGAAATTGATGAAAACTATGAAAGTGTGTTATGTGTAATTATAAAAGTCATTTTAAAAAAAATAAAAAAAAAATAAAAAAATGGATATTGTCAAACTTCCACCAAACATGCTTGGTGCCATGTTTTGTGCCATGTTTAGTGCCATGTTTGGTGGAGATATTGGTGGGGAAATTGGTGGAAGGCTTTAGATTTGCCTATAAATATCAAGCTAAATTTTGTAAATTTTTCATGCTTTCTTTGGGGGATTTCTCCATGAAAACCTAAAAGAAAGTGTATTGCATGTTTATTTAAGTTTTCTTGTATTTTCTTTTTATTTATTTAATAAATTTTTGTTTGTTTTTAACTACATCATGAGTATGTAATCTCTTTTTGCTAGAGTCTGGGGGGAAACTTTTAATATAATAATTTAGATTTACTCCCTTAATTTAAATAAGTAAATTCAATTAATTATTTACCGCCTATATGGCTGGTTTTACATCATTGGACTTAGTTTCCGCCTATATGGTCGGTTTAGGTGCTAACCTTGTTACCACCTACATGGTCGATTTATATGATTTTGTTACCGCCTATATGGTCGGTTGGACTTTGGATAAATGACATTCACCATCTATATGGTCGGTTTGAATATAATTAATTCAAGAAATGATTAATTGATAAGGGAGTAATCTATATTTGAAGTATTAAAAGTGAAACACCTAGCTCCAATATTTCTTTTATTGTTGTAATTTTATTTACTTTTTATTTTCCATTATGTCATTCGGTTTAACTTGAATTTTGTAATTTTAGGTATGTTTTGTAACTAAACATATTATATAGGGGTATCATGAATTCTAATAACACCGGTTTGTAAAGTTGGTTATTTTATGTCTTGGGTAATATAAAAGTTTATTTATTGAGTCTTAAGCTTAATGCTTCTTGTTAACTTGCCACTAATAAGATTGATTTGGTAAACTTAAAATGAACTTGGAAAACAAATTTTAGGCTTAGCCTTAGACTCAATAGCTCACGATCTCACCTCGGGGCAAATGACTCTTAGGTAGATTTCCTTATATGATAGGAATATACCTGTCGGGCAGGGGTAGTCATAATTGGAACTTAATCTTAATGAGTTCAGGTAACTTGGTTAACATAGGAATATGATTAATTGGGTTATACTGAGTGTTTGCATCTGACCATCGGAAGATGCTTTTGCATAAATTCGTCTTCCAGTTTAATAAACATATATATTGCACAAACATAAGCTAACCACTTCATCTTTAAAAGATATTAGAATGATTCACAACCCTAGATAGTTTTATAATATTGAATTTTCCTTTAATTTACTTTCGCACTATTTTATTTACTAATTTTCAGACAAAAATCACCATTCAAACATCAATCAATCTATTAGATACTTGTGTTGGGAAGCGGCCGCGAGTGCGCAGCGGAAAATTAAAAATTATGATGCCGCTTTCCCTTTGCCCAAGACCCATTTGTTTTGATTGTTCTACAAGCCTAAGCATGTTACTATATATTCTAAGCATAAAACTCATAAAACATGCAAAGAACATAAACCTAAACATGCTAAGTATCATAACAACTCAAATAAAAATAAAGAAAGAAAAAGACTTACTTGAACCGTAGACTCCTACAGTCCTCCCTCAAATCTACAAGCTTTTCTCGAACTCATCAAGCTTTTCCACATTCCAAAGAGCCACCCAAGTGTGTGGCCTCCAAAGATGCACACACCAAAGCCAAAACTCAAAGGCAAGACTACGCCTTGAGTGCACATGTATTTTGCCCTTGGTGCTAGCCTAGGCAAATACCTCAAAACTTTTAACACGAGGTTCCTCTAGTCAATTAGACTTAAGGATCCTCAAAATCAGTGGCTTACTTTTAAACTTTAGAGTTGTTCACTTATATAAACCCAAGATATGAAAGGTTTGGTGCAAAAATTTACGAAGAATTCTTTGGGTTTATTAGTGCTCCAAAGACCAAAATTAATTAAGAATCCGATGTGGGATAAAAGCCAATTTAATTTTAGCCATTGGATCTTAATTTAGTGGTTTAATGAGATTATAAAACCCTAATAAGAGTTTGGGCCGAATTGGAATTCAAAACAAATAACAAAAATAAATAAAAAAAATTACTATTCACGCGGTACTATTCATGTGAATAGAATTTTTTTTTTATCTATTTATTCCAATTCCCAAAGTACCCCTATCATCATTCACCAATCCCTAAGCCACTATCGAACCTCATAAATGATCTGTTCAATAATTAAACACATTGAACCATTTATGAACAATTCCTACAACAATCATATATGCTGTTAAATATGTACTGTGCACTGTTAACCATGGATTTCGACTTTGTTGTGTGTGACCTTTTGGGTTCCCCTCAAGTTGGACATGAAATGAATCATGATAATTTAATCGAACATAAAATATCCTCCGATCAGATGGTCGTTTGATTTCAATGACCAAGGTTGACATTTAGCAATATGCCAAGGCCCCCAAATGAGAAGGAAAGATATATATATACCCATTTTGTATGCGATTTACATATGATACGGTCCCTCGCCTCACTGTATCCCCACCTATTGACCTAGGGTACGGAAAATGTCTACCCATATGGTCAAAGGTATGATGTTGATAGTGTCATGAATCGTGCTAACCCAAGAATCTCACATGATTCTTCTGTTGTGGCCACAGTCTCAAGCACTGATCACACATATCAACCCACGAACTGTAATACTACTCTTATAAGAAAATATTATCCGAGAGAGTGGCGATTCTCTGTTGTATCTTTACAAACTTCATGTGTTTCGACAAATGACCTAATCATACCCTTATGACCGGATCTTTTGAACCGGGGAAGGAGAATGTCAAAGTTATTTGATCCACACATAAGATTGTAAAGACCTCAAGTCTGAGGACTAGTCATATAATCGATACATGAAAGTTCTCACAGACAGATGAGATAAACACTCCATATGAAAACTTTCGGCCGTCAGTTCGATAGACACGAGCAACTCATGCATCCATGTGATACACCAAGCGAACGGATCTCCACTAGTAGCCTATGAGATTGGCTACCCCACTTAAGGGCGGATCATATCATCATGCTAGTCTCTACGCTTTGTGAACGCCCATATTATTCATAAAACTATGACTAGGAACATTTAAGAGTAATGATTCTTATAAGGCGTGGAAGCCATCGTCTTATTACTCCAAGGGCTTTATTACAGTGTTGATGATTCATATAAGTTATGTAGACACATATAATAAAGATTTCCATTTTATTAATTAATGAAAATATTACAAATACATGTACATATAGCCCATCCACAAGTTGGGTATAGGACATATCCCTAACAATCTCTCACTTGCACTATAGCCAACTAGTATGAATCTGGACACCATACTCTCCGGTGTGCCTATCATGCTTTTGTTGAGTCAGCCCTTTAGTCAGAGAATCTGCAAGATTATCTTCTGTGGGTATTTTCTCTATAATAACTTCTTTTCTCTCAACAATCTCCCTGATGAGATGAAATCGCCTGAGTACATGCTTGGATTTCTGGTGGGACCTTGGTTTCTTTGATTGAACAATGGCGCCCGTGTTTTCACAGTACATCGTGACGCCATTCTTTATCGTGGGAAGCACTTCCAGCTCCGTTATGAACTTCTTTATCCAGACTGCTTCTTTAGTAGCCTCAGATGCTGCAATATACTCGGCTTCAGTGGTGGAGTCTGCTATAGTTGACTGCTTTGAGCTTTTCCAACTGACAGCACCGCCATTCAAAGTAAACAGATATCCTGTTTGCGATCTACTATCATCCTTATCGGTCTGAAAGCTCGCATCACAGTAACCAATGACTTTCATCTCAGAACAATCTCCGTATGTCAAAAACACATCCTTAGTTCTTCTCAGATACTTGAGGATTGTTTTGAAAGCTGCCCAGTGTTGCTCACCAGGATTTGCCTGATACCTGCTCGTTATGCTAAGAGCATAAGAGACATCAGGTCTTGTAAATAGCATGGCGTACATGATCGATCCTATTGCTAAAGCATAATGGATCCTACTCATATGCTCTATATCTGAAGAAGTATATGGAAATTTCTCCTTAGATAATTTGATTCCATGACAGGTAGGTAAATTACCTCTTTTGGAATCTTCCATTTTGAATCTTTTCAAAACTTTATCTATATACGTAGATTGAGAAAGTCCTAACAACCTCTTAGATCTATTACGGTAGATCTTAATGCCGAGGATGTAGGCTGCTCCTCCCAAATATTTCATGGAGAAATTCTGAGATAACCAATGCTTGGCGGCTTGCATCATGGGAATATCATTCCCGATGATTAATATGTCATCGACATATAATACAAAAAATACAATAACACTCCCACTACGTTTCCTGTAAACACAAGGCTCGTCTACATTTTTGATGAAGTTAAATTCTTTGATTGTCTCATCAAATCGTATATTCCAACTTCTGGAGGCATGCTTGAGTCCATAAATGGATCGTTTAAGCTTGCATACTTTATTATGATCATCCTTAGATGCAAACCCCTCAAGTTGTGTCATATAGACTTCCTCTACGAGGTTCCCATTAAGGAAAGCTGTTTTGACATCATCTGCCAAATCTCATAATCAAAGTGTGCAGCTAGTGCCAGTAAAATTCAAATGGACTTTATCATTGCAACATGCGAGAAGGTTTCGTCATAGTCAATTCCTTGGATTTGTCTATAACCTTTCGCCACCAACCTAGCCTTATAGGTTTGGATGTTGCCTTCTGCATCAATTTTATGCTTGTAAATCCACTTGCAGCCTATGGGTTTTATCCCTTCAGGTGCATCTACCAAGTCCCAGACTTGATTCTAATATATATGGGTAGACACTATCAACATCATACCTTTGACCATATGGGTAGACACTTTCCGTACCCTAGGTCAATAGGTGGGGATACATTGAGGCGAGGGACCGTATTATATGTAAATCGCATACAAAATGGTTATATATATATCTTTCCTTCTCATTTAGGGGCCTTGGCATATTGCTAAATGTCAACCTTGGTCATTGAAATCAAACGACCATCTGATCGGAGGATAATTTATGTTCGATTAAATTATCATGATTCATTTCTTGTCCAACTTGAGGGGAACCCAAAATGTCACACACAACAAAGTCGAAATCCATGGTTAACAGTGCACATTACATATTTAACATCATATATGATTGTTGTAGGAATTGTTCATAAATGGTTCAATGTGTTTAATTATTGAACAGATCATTTATGAGGTTCCATAGTGGATTAGAGATTGGTGAATGACGATAGGGGCACTTTGGGAATTGGAATAAGAGTAGTATTACAGTTTGTGGGTTGACATGTGTGATCAGTGCTTGAGACTGTGGCCACAGTAGAAGAATCATGTGAGATTCTTTCTAAGATTTCTCTTTTTTTTTTTTCTTTTCTTTTTCCTTTTTTTCTATTTTTTTTTTTTTCTTTTTTTTTTCTTTTCTTTTTTTTTTTTTTGCCCACAATGGTCTTTCTATCCTTGCCGTAAGGTTTTCTGTTTCTCGGTTTCCTTTACCCTGATATCCATATTTGCTAAACTCTTCTTGACAAGTCTTTCTTCTTCTCTAACCCAACGAATATCTATGATGGCTTTTAAGAAACGAGGTTAACATGATGCGTATATGCATGAGATTTATGTGATGCGTGTATGCATGAGATTCACGTGATGCGTGTGGTTATCAAAACAGCATATATCTTTCCGACCTTATTCCTCCCACACTCGTGGTAAGTCCATTTCTTCCCTAGGTATGGCTTATTTTGTGCACCGATGTGGGTACACAAAATCATTCTCTCCTACGCTACAAGGGTGAACCTTGGCTACCTCAGTCCATTTCCATTGGTAAAAGACAAAGACCGCCCATTTACAACATGGACTAAGCCTCTCATGGGATCATATCATTGTCTAGAAACGACGAATTGGGCCTTCAGTAATCACGGTCGTGGGGATGAACTTGGAAGCATCCAACAATATACAAATATGCCGTAACAAGGCGTATCCTTTCTGGATTAAAGCTAGTGCGGATATCGGACTCATGCTTCTAGCATATTTATATTATGATTGGATTTTCTAAGTCCATCAAGGTTTTCATACAAGTTGGCCCATTATCATTTCAAAGCATTCAATCATATTATTGCGAGGTGCAAACTTATCCCAGTTAAAAAAGGCCCAACAGGTTTACACTTTTGCAATAATGACTAAACAACTTCAAATGATAGGGGGCCCAAACACAAAGTGGCCCATCGGTATTTTGGAAACTTTTGGCCCAATCGTCATAAGATATAAACTCGTCCCAGTTTAAATGGCCCAACAAGTTCGTATCTTATGACGAGAAGTCCAACTGGATCCAAATGATGATGGTCCCAAACACAAGTATAAAAGAGTGGCTTCTATAGGTCATACAACTATGATTCACATACGGGTTTATAGGAGTATAGATAAAGGCTCCCGCCGGCGAGGGGTTGTCCACAACTAGGTCTCCCCACTCAAGGGTTCGAGCGGCCAAGTGAGCACACCTTTTTTTATACCCTAAGATACGTGCCAACGAGTGATGATACCATATAACGATTCGCCGCTTCGAGCGAAAATGACTTCACGATACATGATGCCATCAAGGTAAGAAATGATATGCAAAATATATGATACAAGGTTAACTAAAGAAAAAATCACAAACATTACAAGACATTATTTCGGAGCCGATTCTCTATCCTTAGTGGAGTCACCAAACTGTAGCGACAGGCTACAGAGGTGGGCGACGCTGTCTGGGCTCGCGGCCTGGTCGGGAGTACGGAGTAGCCCGCGAGGGAGTAAACCAGAGAATAAATGGAGTCGCCACCCGGTGTGAACTGGGAAATGATTTAAGGCCGCACTCACCCCTCGCAAGGGAAGACCTCAAACCGTTGGGTTCGGAATAGTCCCTTACTTATGCCAATTGTAATGAAAGGATTTATGCGATAGTATAGTCAAGTCTTATGCAACACATACAAGATAATTTAATCAACACACAAGTTTGCACACCTATAACGTAAATAAAAATGAAGGCAAATGCATAATTCCATAAACGTATTGAACAATGAGGCGCAATAGTGTAATTAATAATATCTGTAAAAGCATTAATAATGAAAGCGGATAATTAAGTACGTAATGCAAAAGAAATAACTAAATAGGCAAGCATGCATGGAAGTAAACGTGAAGTGATGCGTAAGAATAAATAGAGATAACTAATAGGATGAATACGATGCAATAAATAACAAACAAAAAGGTGAATAACAAGATCAACAGAAGAAGGGCGTGACCAAGAGCTTTGACCAACGTCCATATGGGATCTTGTATATCCGGCGTGGCAAAACACTGTGGTAAAGGTAGCCTTTAGGCATTTCCCTTGAATGGAGGACCTTTAATCCAACACGATTTGCCCTTGCGCACCAAATGACAATGCAAAAGTAAATAGATGGAATAACATACAAAAAGTAAATGACAGAATAGTAAAAGAGATGCGACCAAAGCCGACATCTTTATGGACCTCGTGGAGCCTATCTACGTATACATATTTCACATTCAATCAAGTATACTTCGTCCGGCGTGGCAAAACATCATGGTAAATGTAGCCTTTTGGCTTTTCCCTCAAATGGGGGACCTTTAATCCAACGTGATTAGCCCATGCGGCACTAGATAGCAATGCTTAAGTAAATAAAGCAATAACATACGGAAAGTAAATAATGAAATAATAAAAGAGATGCGACCAAGGCCGACATCTATATGGGACCTCGTATGCCCGATTGAACGTATTTCACATTCAATCAAGTATACTTCGTCCGGCGCGGCAAAACATCGTGGTAAAGGTAGCCTTTAGGCATTTCCCTCGAATGGAGGACTTTTAATCCAACATGATTAGCCCATGCGCACTAGATTAACAATACATAAATAAAGAAACAATACATAGAAAATAAATAGCGGAACAATAAACACAAACAACGAATGAACGTAAAATTAAATAACAAAATGAAACATGTGCTTGAAAGTTTCTCAAGCAGTATGTGGAGTTGTATCCCAAGTACAGACCGCACTATCGTTCGTTCGGATTTGGCTACAGAATTTACGTCTGGGTTTCCATTTGATATACCGCAAGAGATATCACGCAATCATTAACCCAACAGAAAAGAAAATATACGTAAAACTTAATGATGCATGGGAGTGATCAACAGTGAAAAACTGAAAATATAATAGTAAAGTGTGCCCTCAGGTCTTACCTTTTAAGTTGCTTCTCGGGAGTGCGTTAGAACGTCGCCGGAAGGGATAACACTTCGCTGTTTTTCTGATTCACTGATTCAATATTTTCATTCACTATTTCGCTGTTTTAAGCCACTGTTTTCTGCCTATTTTTTAGGACTGGTTTTGGGTATTTTTGGAACTATTTTGGATTATTTTTGGGACTGTTTCGGGGATTGATTAGGGACTATTTTGGGGTGTATTTCTCACTATTTTGTGTCGGTCAGAGGGCTGTTTTGTCTCGGTTTGTTGGTTCGCTGGAGGGGGCTATTTTTATGATTTATTTAATCGGTTGGTGGGCAGTTATTTATGGTTTGTTTGGTGTTTGGTTAGGGCTAATGATTGTTAGGTGTCGTGAGTGAAGGGCTGCCAGCAATGTGTCTTCGGCTGGTGCTAGGTGATGTGCTGAGCGTGTGTTGTTTGTAGTGGAGGGCTGCTTTTGTTGTGCGAAGACGTGAATGGCTTACAAGATGTCTTAGTGGACTGTGTTTTGTTTGTTTTCTGTGTGAGGTGGCTCCTTGTCTTACAAGATGTCTTAGTTATTTATGCTTTTGTTGGCAGTGTGTGTTTGTGGGCTGTAGGGTTTAATCTTTACTCGGTGAGTTTTGTCTTGTTTTGTGGCTGTGTGTGGGGCATATGTTTGGTGTGGCTTTGACGTGTGTGTGTTGAGTTCAAGTGTGTGTCTTGTATTAGTGAAGTGCAAAGTGTCTTTGTGGCAATGCGGTGCCGTGTGAGTGGTGTCGGTTAAGAAGAGAGACGAGAGAGTGGCAGAGAGAGACCAGTGTGTAACGGTTGAGAGAAGTGTGTTTCTTAGGGCTTTAGGAATTGTTATTTGGTTTAGTCGGTGGGTGTATAGTGAGAGAGAGAGCCGAGTGAAAATGAAAAAGTCAAATGGTCGATCTGAGAGAGTTAGGGTTATTTTCTTGATGAAGCCGTGAGCTAGCAAGAGAGGGAGAGGACCGAAAGGGTATTAGGTTTTTTATTTTATTTTATAGAAGTGCCGAGAGAGAGAGTGTCCAGGAAACTTAGGATTTTGGTTTTGTGTTCTTTATATAATGGTGTGCTAGGGTTAGGGTTGTGCATGAGTTTTCAAAATAAGGAAATAAATCATGTAATTAAGGGGTGTATTTTATTAATTTATTTAGGGAAAGAAATTTGTGTAATTTTGGTGGGGATTAGTTTCTAAATATTTTTAAGTTGGAAGGTGATTTAATTGGATTTGACATGTGTTAAATGTGATTTGAATATTTTGGATTGGGCTTGGGTTTTGTGATGTGGGCTTGGGCGTGTGGCCCTTTGTGGGTTGCATAGGTTGTATGGGTTTTGGGTCGAGGCTAACAGTTAAAACAGAGATTGATCGAGCGAACCCGAAACTAAACAAAAGAATTAAATTTTGATAAGGTATTAATTTTAAATTTTTCCCTTCCGACGTCCATTTCCCGCGACTTCCGCAACTTATCGGGTAGTGCCTCCATAAGAGGCTCATCATTGGGTTTTATGCAAAAATGCAGTGTCTACATCATGCTCCTTTCTGTTGGCCACAAAGAATTATTATTGGTCATTTATTCAATTAGGTCACAGGCCTGATCTTCTCATTTTACCATTAAAGCTCCTCCAGCAATAGCATCAATTGTGGTTCTCATCAGTCCATAAAGTCCGTTATAGAAGGTTTGGACTTATATACACTTTACAATCTTATGATGAGGACATTTTCTCAGCAACTCCTTGTATCTTTCATAAGCTTCGCAGAGGGATTATGAGTCATGTTACACAAAATATGTGATGTCATTCCTCAGCTTAGCAGTTCTGGCTGGGGGAAAATACTTTGCAAGGAATTTGGTGGCAAGAGTGTTCCAAGTTGTGATGGAACCTACTGGTAGTGAATGTAGCCAAGCATTAGCTCTGTCTTTCAAGGAATATGGGAACACACGCAATCTCATTGCTTCTTCTGCCGCTCGGTTGTAATTGAATGTGCCGTAAACTTCCAGTAAGTTACTGATGTGGGCATTAGGATCTTCAGTTGCATTCCCCCCAAACTGAAGTGACTGTTGTATCATCTGGATGCATGTTTTGATGTCACACGCAATTGCTGGTAAGGGAGGAAGTACAATGCATGAAATGAAGCCGTCAACCACCAGAATAGTTCTGTCTTGAATGGGAATTGGTGGTGCAACCTCCAAAGGTTCAGGTTCTTGAATGTTCATGTTGATCAGTGCTTCATGGCTTTCTCTCCATTCCATTCTCAACTGTCTGATGGTTCTTTCAATCTCAGGGTCAAGCGGACGGATTTCAAAGCTTCTAGTTCTTCTTATGTAGTGACTGAGAACATGAAAAACAAGAAAATAGAAATAATAAATAAAAGCAAATTAGACACAAGTAAAATATCTAATCCCAAAATTAATAGTGAAAGATAAATAAGTCCCCGGCAACGGCACCAAAAACTTGATCGGTGAAATCACACACGTAAGGCAAGCGCATGTATCGTTCAAGTCGTATAAAATATATCGATCCCACGAGGACTTAATACCTTAGTTATTAATTTATGACGTTAAATATCTACAAGTTGTTAGGGATATGCCCTATTTCTAGGTCAAACCAAGATCAATTAAGCATGAAATCATGTGAATACAACAAAGTAAGAATGAGGAAAATACTCACTTTGATCGATTTGGATGTAGGAGATAATAAAATTCCAAGCCTTTATGTTGTGCTCCAAGCTCCCCTTTGATGTATGTAAAGTTTCCAAGCATCTCATTGAATTCCAAACTCATGGATATGTTTCCCTATCACCTTATATGATTCCTTGTGAGTGTTAGCTCTAAGAAAAAAATTGCAACAATTCTTTCTTGGTTTGTGAAGAATTCGGCCAAGCCAAATCCAAGGGAGAGAGATGGCCAAGTTTCGGCCAAGGGAGAGAGATGGGAAGGAATTTTGTGTCTTATGTATTTGTTTCTAAAACCATTAATTTATTGTTCCAAAAAGTCTCTCAAACTTTTGTATATCCTTTTCCAAAAAGGCTAAAACAATTTGGAGGGAAAAATTGCATTAATTGTTCCCAACAACTCCCATCACAAAAAGTGACTAGAAGTCAATCTCAAAAAGTTGACAAGACTTCCATCACTAAAGTGACATTTGATGAGACTCGCGATGTGACTTGAGGGCCCCACTTTAATTCAAATCCGAGTGGGCCCACAAACACATTCCGGGCTCGGGTTCATTAATTCCGAATTAACGAATTTTCCGTTGCGACAAAATTAAATCAAATTCAATTAAATAATTGTGTCTAGCAAAATTACTATTAAAGTCGCTCGTGAATTAATTCTAAACTAATTCGTTTGCCCGAATTAAAATCTAATTTTAATTACGTCATGAAATCTAATTTCATTTAATATATCAAAATATTATTTATCATCGATTAATTCCAAATCAATCGTTCTCTCTCTATAAATTGAATTTTATCCCCAGATAAAATTCTCCATAATTAATCCTAGATTAGTTTTCTCTCTCTTCCAATTAATCCCAGATTAATTATGTTCGAGTCATACGTCATCGGTGAATCTTCGGGAAGCGACCGATGAGATCCCTGGATATGTTGGCAGTAAATTCGTTCATTGGAGTATCCGAATACGCACGTACCTAGTACCACATTCTTACCAAATTACAAGACATGGTTGGCTTCTAGCAAAGCATCGTGCCTACCCAAATCTCCAGAAATATTCTTTTAAGGAATATGTAATCTGTATCAGGCGTAGTATACGTAGTATTGCGTATTGCGATCCAGTATCGAATGTCACATGCTAGGCCTGGGGCTGGAATTGTGTCAGCCCCGTACGAAACATATATCGGATCTCTAGTAACTAGTCTCTATAATCGGATAAACATGACCTAGTCATATTATCCCGATGAATGCAGTACATAAGAGTACTAGTTCCGTATCCTGCGTGATCATCATCTCAATATGACTGGAGTGATACTTCCATCCTCACATCACACCCAATACACTAGGATTCTCAATATACCAAGAAGAGGCGTACACAGAACCTGTTAAAGCCCCAGACGACCAAAACCAAAGTATATTGATTGTCGCAAGTATTAGCGATGCAAGTCTCAGGTTAAGTCCAAATACACCTACCCTGATTCAGACTTCCATAGACACATAGTCATACTACCAATGGAATTCCGAGGGGTCTATCCAGAGTGAAGCTGTTTTCGTACCATCGGTAAACACAACCTCTTATCACACTTGCATAAGTATCCAATACTTAAATATATGAGAACTATGCCGTTATGCTCCCACAACGCGCACAAGTGCAATACTAGTATATTCCGCATTATCGATGTCCAATCTTGATAATACTACGACTAGGGATATTTAATGATTAAACCTTGATGGATTGATACTGTCTCATATCCTCTCAATCCGGAACTAATCATAAGGACTTTTATCATTTATATATCCCGGTAATCAAATTACAAATGATAAAAGAGCAATTTCCTTTGTCACATAGTTAATTTGAACAACAACACCATGTTCTGTACAAATAGTGATGCTATGGGTCATAATTGTCCAACAATCTCCCACTTGGCCTATAACCAATCACTCAAATGTCCTACACCTGAACTATGTACGGGTCGCTCAAACTTCTGCTGAGAAACAGCTTTCGTCAGCGGATTTGCAATGTTATCATCTGATAGGATTTATTCGATCATCACATCGCCACGATGTATGATCCAACGAATCAGATGAAATAGTTGAAGTATATACTTGGATCGTTGATGAGACCATTAATTCTTTAGCCTGTGTTGTAGCCTAGCTCAGCTGCTAACAAAACTACTCCTAATCTAATTAGGATTTTACAGATCCAGAATTGTTTATTTTGCTGCCTCAGTTGCAGCAATATTCTGCATTTGTTGTTTATTCAGAAACAATATCTTGCTTGGAAGATTTCCAGCTCACTGTTCTGTTATTCAAACTATATAGTACCCTTATTACGACTTATAGTCATTTTTATCGGTTAGGAAACTTACAACGGTGAACCTAGTCACTTCAAGTTCTCCTTCTCCATAGCTTAAGAAAGCATCCTTAGTTCATCTAAGATACTTAAGGATGTTCTTAACATCAATCCAGTGACTATCACTTGGATTGGCATGATTGTGACTCTATATGCTCAAAGCCTATGAGATACCAGGTCACGTTCATATCTTTCAATGTACGAGTTCTCGGAGAGTGCCAATAAATTTTAGATCTATCCCAGTAGATCCTTATTCCTAGAATAAAGGTTGTCTCTCCCAAGTATTCTATGGAGAATTTTCTTGAAAGCCAAGCTTTCACCGATTGTATTATGGGAATGTCATTTCCAAGAAATGACATGTCATCATTATATAGGACAATCATTGTCAGTGCGCTCCCACTAACCTCCTTATATTTACAAGAATCGTCTTTGTTTTGAATTAAATCATATACCATTATGATTACATCAAAATGATAGTTCCACGAACACAATGCTTGCTTCAATCCATAAATGGATTGAATTAACTTGCAAACCTTGTTTGCATGTTTTGGTGCGACAAAACCGTCAGGATGTTGTAAACATCCTCTAAAAGGTTTCCATTGAAGGAAAACGATTTTGACGTTCAGCTGCCATATTTCATTAATGAAGCATGCAACATTAGCAAGCATTATCCAAATAGATTTAATCATGGCAACGAGGAAAATGTTTCGTCGTAATCGACACAATGTTGATAACGATACCTTTTTCCTACAAGCCTAGCTTTGTACGTTTGTATGTTGCCATCCATGTATGTCTTCCTTGAAGACTCATTTAGTACCAATAGGCACAATACCTTCCGGTACAACAACCAGTGTTAAAACTTGGTTGGTATACATGGAATCCATTTCGGACTTCATGACACTTTGTCCTGAAAGGAGTCGATACCTTGTATCACTTCCTCATACGTAGCCAGTTCGTATTCCTCAATAAGATTGACATCTGCATGAGGTGAGATCAGAAACCCATACCTCCCAGGTTGTTTTCTGACTCTCTCCGACTTACGCGGTTCTTGTGTATTCGAAGATTATTGGTACAGTTTCATCCTTGATGAACTGTTTGTGTTCCATTAAGGATTTGGTGCCTAGAACAGTATTACTCCGATTTTCATCGAGTTTTACTTTCCTCCCACTTACCACTGCATATAGGTATTCCTCTTAGGAAAACCGAATGGAGAGCAACAGTTAAATTGTTCTCTTGTGAGTCGTATAAGTACTATACTTTGGTTTCCCTAGGATAACCTACAAATAGACACTTATCCGATTTTGGGTTCTAGTTTGGTATCATCCAAACATATGCCCAGCATTCCCAAATCTTCAGGAATGAGAAACCTAGTTTCTTTCCTGTTCATATCTAATATGAAGTCTGTCTAACAGATTTTTCATGGAACCTTATTCAAAATAAGTATTGCACTGTTTAATGCGTATCCCTAGAAGGAAAATGGTAGCTCAGAGCGACTCATAATTAACCTTATCATGTCCAAAAAAATTCGGTTTCTCTGTTCGGACACACCGTCAAATTGAGGTGTTCTGGGAGGAGTCTACTATGAAAGAATACCATACTCTTTCAAATAGTCGAGAAACTTATTGCTTAAGTACTTTCCACCACGGTCTAACCGTGACAGTTTAATAATTTAGCCGGTCTGTCTGTCTATTTCATGTTGAAACTCTAAAAGTTTCTGACTTGTGTTTCATAAGATACACATAACCATAACGCGATGCCACATCCGTAAAGGTTACGAAGTATTCATATCCATCTCTAGCCTAGCTAGATATGGGCCTACTTACGTCACTATGAATGAGGGCTAACAGATCGGTGGCACTTGCACTTTTACCAAGTAAAAGGTGTTTTAGGCACTTTGCCTAATAAACTAGATTCGTAGATATCATTTGAATTAGAATCAAATCCATCTTAGTATCCACTCTTCGAAAGTGTGGATATATGAATCTTGTTAATGTGTCCCAGACAATAATGCCACAAATAAGTCTCAACTGATTAATTCAGTTTGAGCTATTTGTTTGTCATGCTATACGTTTGATATTCATTTATATTCTAAATATAATACTGTTATTCACATCTAATGTGCTTATCTCAATATCATCTTTATAAAATAAAACACTTAGTGTTCTAGAATATAAAGGTATACCCGCAACGGGTTAAACTTAGATATAGAGATAATGTTTCTAGTCAAACTAGGTACATTTTAACAGTTTCCTAATTTAGGTACATACCCAAAGGGTAGTTCCTAAACTTAGGTTTCTACGGTTAAAACAATGACTCTCGTCCCGTTTTCTACTCGCAGGTCAATTTCAACTGAAGTCAGTCTCCTGCTAATCAGCAGATTTTGCACATCAGTACATATTTATGTACCACATATAGTATCAAAAATCCATTTTTGAAACTAGTAGTGAACATGTTTATGAAAAACATACTTGAAGCCGGAGCCTTGCCCTTCTTCACTTCCTTCATGTCTGCCTTGTCCATACGGCAGTCACGCATCCAGTGACCCCGTTTGCCACAATTTAGGTAGACATCTTGGGATATGTACTTTGTCTTCCTAGAAGACTGTGACGATTTTGCCTTTGCCATTTTCCACACCCCAAAAGCCTTCGGCCAAGCCTTGGCCTTCTGGGATGTCGAAGTAAGATGCACCTTGTGCTTCTTGCCTTTTTGCAAACTCTGGTTTTGTCTCCTTGAGCATAGCCATTAACTCTCCAAGAGTTTTCTATTGCAATTATTACTTTTAAGATCTAAGAATAGATCTATGAAGATCCTTCAATTTCAACATCATGTTTTAAGGATCTAATCCTTAATTCTGATGAAGAAACTAAGGAGTTAATGCGTCAAGCATACATGATTGAGCACTAAAGTTATCATCACCATGAGTCTTCCAAAGCTCATGTTCTACTATTTGCTCAACTCCGGGCTTAGGCCTGAGATGTCACTCTATCAAATAAAATAACTTCTCAGTTCCCAGGACTATCCCGAGGTTTTATTCCCAATCTGAAAATTGGAGCAGTTTAAAGACATTTTCTCCCAGGATTATGTTCTAAATGCTAATCTTTCAGTTATCTTGATTTCAATAGTCCAACTATCTAATCAACGATTTCAGGTACAATCGAATATAATGATTACTATAGTCTAACTATATAATCAACTACTATTTGATTGGTTAAATTCAAATATATTTGATTACTATATTCCAATTACATAATCAACTATAAATGAAGTAATTTGAATACAGTCCAACTGTTTAATTTAAAACAACAATTAAATATTAGTCCAACTAATATATTTAAATAATGACAAAAAATGAAATGAGCGCATATTGGCAAGTATCTAAACGAAATTGCAAATTTAATACTTGACTACCACTATTTTTCGACGAGCCTCTAACCCTCTGTTGAGTACTCGGGAACCTAGTTTCCTAGTGGGATAGGATCCTGTTAAATAGCACACAATCTTGACTTTGGCCAACAAATTGTATGAAACTTAACTAGGTAGATCTCTAAGATCAATTGCATCTCATCCAATTCTTAGATCCAGTAGGTGGACATCCAAGTCCGAAACATATATCTAATATATGCCAATATATCCAATATATTCCCTAACCTTTTTCCTCCGAATCAACTAAGCATTGGCTTTGGCATAACAAGCTTAATGATTCCAGTTAAGCGGGACCCATTGACCTTGGAAAGCTTCGTAATCGATGTCGATGGACAAGAAGTGATCTTGACTTTGGCCAAAAAATCACAACTTGGACAAGACATGCGATATGGAACAAAGCCTTTATGATTCAAACACATCCGTGATGGACAAAGGTCTTGACTTTGGCCAACAAACCAGTGCCAATCTGGATCTTGAGAGAGAATCACTCAATGGAAGGAAAACGCTTCGTATTTGTTGAGGGTTTTCGCGTAATTGGCAACCATTAATTATCTTTGATAGGTCTCATCATACACCCTTAAGCATGCATTCTAAAAGCATAATAAGGCGTGGTAAATAAATTAATAATGATATGGGATGGATATTTCACAAATTATTCCTAGAACAAATCACTCCATTTCCTCTTCCCGGCTAGCACTATTCTTACTTCTACCCAATTACATAACACTTCTAAAGAAACCTCATTTACATTGAGGGGAATAGGTGAGAAGAGAAATACAAAGAATCAAGAGGTAATAGGCTAGACACGCAGGTCCAATTTAATAAATTCTAAATTTATTACAACAATTTCCAAAATTGCCCTCACCCATCTAATATCCATCCATATATACATTATTCATACATCACATCCATACATTCACATAAAACATGTTATCAATCAATCTAATCCAATTAATTAATCTTTAATTAATGACTATCCAATGTTCAAACAACGATTTGATTTGCGCGAGTCCAACTCGTTTTAAGAATAAGTACTCAAAGTACGAATTCTTGAATCATATCGAACTACAATATTAAATCCAATTTAATTCGTATTCAATACTAATTCTTTATTTAATTCCAAATTAAATAATTACACTTTAATGTGCCTTTTAGACTTTGATTCCAAATCCAATCTTAACGGGTCTCAAGGCCCAATTAGTATCCAATACTATTCAATTAAAGTCCAATGGGCTTTCAATTAATTTATTAAGGCATGGACTTTGGCAACCAAAGCCCAATAAGGAATCACCATTTGTCACAAAATTAATTTTGGCCCATTAGGCCCAATTAAATTTTAAAGGCCCAATTATCATATTTGGACTTTATGGAAATGGTTTTAGGCCCAATTGGATCCAACCAATTATCATAAACCAAACTTGGCCCAACCAAGTCCATTAAGCCCAAATACAATATTAATAGCCCAATTCCAAATTAAGCCTTATTAATTAAATTCCAATATTCCTAATATCACAATTCAATTAACTAAAGTGTATAGCCGTAATTAATTATTCAAATTAACATTTCCAAAATACCAATTTACATAATTAATCATGCTTTATTATTATCAATTCATGTCCAACATACTTGAAACAAAATCAATTCATTCATGCTTCCATAAGCTCACGGCAATTAGGGACTTTTTATATCAATTTTGATTTCAATCCAATTAAATCACAAACTAATATATCTCATGCATTTTAAACACATCCAATTGTCTAAAATTCAAAAATTATCGTGACTTTAAATGGTTCAAACTCTCGGCCAAGCCTCCAAATTTGGGGAAAATTAATCCAATTAATTTTTCATCAAATTGATCATGCATAACTCTAAGTTATCAATATATAAGCATACTCAACCAATCAATTTGAAGAAATCATGCTCAAATCACAAAATCCCAAATTAAAGTTTAAGAACCCTAAATTCAATTTCATGCTCAATTATGGATCGGATACCATTGTTGGGTTTCTAGGTCAAACCAAGATCAATTAAGCAAGAAATCATATGAATACAACAAAGTAAGAATGCGGAAAATACTCACTTTGATCGGTTTTGGATGTAGGAGATAATAAAATTCCAAGCCTTTGTGTTGTGCTCCAAGCTCCCCTTTGATGTATGTAAAGTTTCCAAGCATCTCCTTGAATTCCAAACTCATGGATATGTTTCCCTATCACCTTATAATATTCCTTGTGAGTGCTAGCTCTAAGAAAAAAATTGCAACACTTCTTTCTTGGTTTGTGAAGATTCGGCCAAGCCAAATCCAAGGGAGAGAGATGGCCAAGTTTCGGCCAAGGAGAGAGATGGGAAGGAATTTTGTGTCTTATGTATTTGTTTCTAAAACCATTAATTTCTTGTTCCAAAAAGTCTCTCAAACTTTTGTATATCATTTTCCAAAAAGGCTAAAACAATTTGGAGGGAAAATTGCATAATTGTTCCCAACAACTCCCATCACAAAAAGTGACTAGAAGTCAATCTCAAAAAGTTGACAAGACTTCCATCACTAAAGTGACATTTGATGAGACTCGCGATGTGACTTGTGGGCCCCACTTTAATTCAAAATCTTAGTGGGCCCGCAAACACATTCCGGGCTCATGTTCGTTAATTCTGAATTAACGAATTTTCCGTTGCGACGTAATTAAATCAAATTCAATTAAATAATTGTGCCTAGCAAAATTACTATTAAAGTCGCTCGCGAATTAATTCTAAACTATTTCGTTTGCCCGAATTTAAATCTAATTTTAATTCCGTCATGAAATCTAATTTCATTTAATATATCGAATATATTATTTCAATCGATTAATTCCAAATTAATCATTCTCTCTCTATAATTGAATTTTATCCCAGATAAAATTCTTCGTAATTAATCCTAGATTAATTTTCTCTCTCTTCCAATTAATCCCAGATTAATTATGTTCGAGTCATACGTCATCGGTGAATCTTCGGGAAGCGACCCATGAGATCCCTGGATATGTTGGCAGTAAATTCGGTCATCGGAGTATCTGAATACACGCGTACATAGTACCACGTTCTTACCAATTTACAAGACATGGTTAGCTTCTAGCAAAACACCGTGTCTACCCAATTCTCCAGAAATATTCTCTTAAGGAATATGTAATCTGTATCAGGCATAGTATACGTAGTATTGCGTATTGCGATCCAGTATCGAATGTCACATGCTAGGCCTGAGGCTGGAATTGTGTCTGCCCCGTACGAAGCATATATCGGATCTCTGGTAACTAGTCTCTATAATCGGATAAACATGACCTAGTCATATTATCCCGATGACTGCAGTACATAAGAGTACTAGCTCCGTATCCTGCGTGTTCATCATCTCCATATGACTGAAGTGATACTTCCATCTTGACATCACACCCAATACACTACGATTCTCAATATACACAGAAAAGGCGTACACAGAACCTGTTAAAGCCCCGGACGACCAAAACCAAAGTATATTGATTGTCGCAAGTATTAGCGATGCAAGTCTCAGGTTAAGACCAAATACACCTACCCTGATTCGGACTTTCATAGACACATAGTCATACTACCAATGGAATTCCGAGGGGTCTATCCAAAGCGAAGCTGTTTCCGTACCATCAGTAAACACAACCTCCTATCACACTTGCATAAGTATCCAATACTTAAATATATGAGAACTATGCCGTTATGCTCCCACAATGCGCACAAGTGAAATACTAGTCTATTCCACATTATCGATGTCCAATCTCGATAATACTACGATTAGGGATATTTAATGATTAAACCTTGATGGATTGATACTGTCTCATATCATCTCAATCCGGAACTAATCATAAGGACTTTTATCATTTATATATCCCGGTAATCCAATTACAAATGATAAAAGAGTAATTTCCTTTGTCACATAGTTAATTTTTACAACAACACCATGTTCTGTAAAAATAATGATGTTATTGGTCATAATTGTCCAACATTTACATCATTCCGAATGAGTAAAATATCATCGACGTATAACACATGGAAAATCACCTTCCCGTCAATGATGCGCCTGTAGACACAAGGTTCATCGATGTTCTACTCAAAGTTATAAGACTTGATCGTAGTATCAAATCTTATGTTCCAAGATCTAGATGCTTGCTTAAGCCCATAAATGGACCTTTGCAACTTGCAAACTTTTTGCTCTTGACCTTGGGTTATGAACCCCTCTGGCTGTACCATATAGATACTTTCATCAAGATTACCATTCAAGAATACTGTATTGACGAGAAAGTTTCTTCATAGTGAACTCCTTCTTTTTATGTATAACCCTTTGCTACTAGCCTAGCCTTGAAAGTCTGTACTTTCCTATCTATTCCTCTTTTTCTCTTGTAGATCCACTTGAAACCTATGGGTTTTACTCCATTAGGTTGGTCCATAAGTTCCCAGACTAAGTTAGAGTACATGGATTCCATCTCAAGGTTCATGGCTTTGAGCCATTCTTCTTTATCAATATCATCCATTGCACTACGATAGGTCAATGGATCATCTATACATCACAAGATGCAACAACTTGTACCTCACCATTTCCTAGATAGCGTTCAGGTTGTCTTATAACCCTCCCACTGCGTCTAGGTGGCATGGTATTCTGATAAACTTACATCTGAATTTCAGATGCTGAAGGTGTTATGTCTTTGTCAACATTTGACAATTGTTCACTGGTCGTACCAGCAAGTAACTCCTCAAGTAACACTTTACTTCGAGGTTTGAATTCTCTCATATAATCCTCTTCAAGAAATATAGCATTTGTCAATACAAATACTTTATTATCTTCTGGATTATAAAAGAATCCACCCATAGTTTCCTTAGGATAGCCTACAAATAGGCACACCTGTGAACGTGGTTCCAAGTTAGTAGTCTTGTTCTTTAGCACATGTGCTGGACACCCCCATATGCGGAAATGTCGCAAACTAGCTTTACGACCATTCCACAACTCTAATGGAGTCTTAGGAACAGACTTAAAAGGAACTACATTCAGGATATACATTGATGTTTCCAATGCATACCCCTAGAATGAACTATGTAGAGTACTATAACTAAACATTGATCTTATCATGTCTAGCAGGGTTCGATTTCTCCTTTCTGCAACACTGTTTTGTTGTGGTGTTCCAGGTGCTATGAGCTGTGAAACAATT
>SKCR01023271.1:0-48231 GCA_019454045.1 Zanthoxylum bungeanum | reverse complement strand
CCATTTGTATAAGCAGATCCTCTACAGATGGTTTTTCTCATGAATTGGCTCTCGATTCTTCTACTGAAATCCTGGAGGAGGATTTTTCTTTTCCTGTGATCCTATCTCTTGGTTATTTTTCATGCAAAGTTAAAGTGGTTCTTCCATCTAGAGTTGTAGTTAT
Organism: Zanthoxylum bungeanum; assembly: GCA_019454045.1. Classification (NCBI taxonomy): domain Eukaryota; kingdom Viridiplantae; phylum Streptophyta; class Magnoliopsida; order Sapindales; family Rutaceae; genus Zanthoxylum; species Zanthoxylum bungeanum. Next base: position 48,068 of record SKCR01023271.1, on the reverse strand, counting down.
TGGAGTAGGGGTTGATGTATTGTTTGTTATAATTGTCTACATAGTTCACAAACTCGTCATATTGGGTGTACTGCTCTATGAGGTGTCTTCATCCCCATCATTCACTTGTTGATTCTCCACTTTTGACAGCATGTATACTCAAGGTCGATGCACTTGTAGATTCTCTATATGTGTGTATTTGTTGCTGTATTGGGCTCCAATTCATGTATTTCAACTGATCTTTTGAGGAAGTTTCTTTTTGTTGGTCATAAGGAATTATTATTGTCCATTTCTTCCAAAAACACCCAAGCTCCATTCTCCTCTTTGCCATAAAATCACCTCCAACAGCTACATCTACTATGGTTTTGAGCATAATTGTGAGCCCATTGTAGAATATATGGACTTGCATCCATTTAGCTATCTCCTGATGTGGGCACTTTTGAAGCATGTCTTTATATATTTCCCATGCCTCGTATAGGGACTCTGAATCGTATTGCATGAATGACGTGATGTCGTTTCTCAATTTTGCTGTCTTTGTTGGAGGGAAGTACTCGGTAAGGAATTTTATAGCCAAATCCATCCAATTAGTGATTGACTCAGCTGGCAGTGAGTAGAGCCATCATTTAACCCTATCGTTTAGAGAGTATGGGAACACTCGGAGATGAACTACCTCTTATGCACCCCTGTTGTAATTGAAGGTGTTGCGGACTTCCAGGAAGCTGTTTATGTGACCATTAGGATCATTGTTCGGTCTACCCTCGAATTGCTCTGACTTCTAAATCAATTGAATATAAGTCTTGATGTCACAACTGTTAGCTTGAATAGATGGTAGGACGATACAAGATATGAATCCATCTACCATCGGTATTGTTCTCTCCCGTATGGGAATTGGTGGTGCCACGTCCAGTAGTTCAAGTTGTTAATTGTTTAAGATGAGTTGTGGGTCTTGGTTCTATCGCTTGTCATTTCTTAACTGACAGAGAGTCTTTTCGATTTCTGAGTCAAGAGAGAGAAGCTCGCAACTTTGACTTCTTCTCATGTAAACTTTCAGCTACCTGAAATGGAAAAAAATCAAAAGACAAAAATTGTGGTGCTTAGCTAAGCAAGCAAAATACTTTTTCCTAATTTAATAATGAAAAATAAAAATAAGCCTCCGACAAAGGTGTTAAAAGCTTGATCGCGATTTTAGATAGAACGCAAGCACACATATCGCTCAAGTAATATTAAAAATCGAACCCACAAAGACTTACTATTAATCCTATAAATTACTAGAACTAGGTTTATTTTGCTCAAACTAAACAATTGATTTTAAGGGATTGAATGATTAAAACTAACTAATTAAATCTAAACAAACAGAATTTAAATACTTTGGAAAGACTTATGCGAGTAAGAATCTAGGGTTGCAACTTTACCAAACAAGCTAACAAATATATGTGCTCTTCATTCAATTGGATAATTGTTATGGATTACTAAACTAGAACATGAACTTATTTACAAGCCTCTTCCGATGGCTAGATAGAAACGTCAAACTTAGTTCAATTATCTATATTCCTATGATAATTAATCTAAAAAAGAAGCTAAACGCATTAAGATGAGGTTCTAATATTGGCTACACATGTCCTGCATATATATTACTATCTTGCATGAAAATCGATTCTGTGAACACAATCACACATTATTAATTCCCAAGGCTAAACCAAAATTCCCTTTTCCATGTTCCTTAGGGTTTACCACAACTATCTTATTGATGATCAAGTAATAAAACGCATTACACATCGAAAATAATAAATAATCCAAAATAATTCAAAGACGCAATTAATATAAAATATGTGTGTTGGTTTCATTACAATCATAGATTAATAAATTAGTTACACATGATGTTCAAACAACATATATAATTCATTAGTACAAGATAAGAATTCATAAAGAAAAACTGAATGAATAACAGGTAGAATGAACTCATTGTGAGGTCCTCTTCTTCAATCTTTTATTCAGGTTGAGTGTCGGGTTCTTGCTTGCTCTAGGTGTTTTTCTTTACTTTGTGCTCTCCAAAAGTCTTCTTTTTAGGTTAAAGTCAGACTTTTTTTAGGAGATGTTTGAGACTTTGCTTTATAACAAATTATAGTTCTAATTGTATTAGGAAATGGGCACCGCAAGTGGAGTTGAGTCGCGCCGCAAACCTGAAGTGAGGTTCTGTCTCGAATTTGGCCTTGGCTATGGCGCGCTACAAGTGGGCTATGTCACACCGCAACCCGTTTCTTCTTTACGTTGCGTCACAAAGTGAGTTGTGGGGCACCGCAAGTTAAAATTACAACCCGCTTCTTCTCACCCAGAAATCTAGATGAAAGCTAATTTATGCTCCGAATTTGCTAAATCTTTGCCTGATGCATCCGACTTAGATTTTTTACAGTCCCGACCTACAAATCACAAGAAAAACACATCAAAGCGCTCACAAAGATCGATTTAATTCATAAAATACAAGGTAAAGAGGCGGTAAATATAGATATAATTACTACTCAACACACCCAAACTTAACATTTTGCTTGTCCTCGAGCAAAAAATAAAAAAAAATAATTAAAATAAAGAAAAATAAAAATAAATTATACTAAGTCTTTAAACCCCTAAGCGGCTCTAGTGGATGATTTATAGTCTCGTGAGGGTTTACATGATGATACCCTCAAATAGTTATCAAACAAACACACAATCTTGCAAAAAGAAAAACTAAGCAAATAACACAATCCTGGTTAGTTATACATAATGATGTTCCTAATGAATCCTTTAAAATACTCAACTCAACTTAAATTGAACTTCTCGAATAAATTATCTAAGTCAGATTTACAATGTGTGTGTGTAAAGGTTCGATCATAACTTGTTTTCTAATTAAGTTAACTTGGTAATTTCATCTCAAAAATTAAAATTTTGATCGGTCAAACCAACATTTATATCTCAAAACGCAATGTGTTTGACTATTTACGCTCAATGTGATACGGCTTTAGGAATTATTTTTTTGCTTTGTTTTTTTACACTATCATTTAAGGTAGCATTTCTCCTCATGGTAGTTTTTACACTGGCCCATGGATAACTTCACACTTAAAGGTTATATGTATCACTACGAAGGGATCCTTGTAGTCTATAATTTTGGCTACTGGCCAACTGTCCTACTTGGGCTTCCAGTGTTTTCAAATATGTAGTTTGACTTTGAATTAAGGCTTCCAGTCTGGCTCTATTTCTCGCGGTTTCTCTATTTGGTTATCCATTTGCATAAGTTGATCCTCCATAGATGGTTATTCTCACGAATTGCCTATCGATTCTATTGCTGAACTTCTGGAGGAGGATTTTACTTTTCCTATGATCCTGCCCCTTAGTTGTTTTTCCATGTAAAGTTGGGGTGGTTCTTCCATCTAGGGTTGTAGCTGTTGAAGTTATGGTTGTGGCCTTATCTGTTGTAATTATCTACATAGTTCACAGATTTTTCATATTAGGAATATTGCTCTGCGAGGTGTCCTCCCCCATCATTCACTTGTTGATTCTCTTTTTTGACAACCTGCACGCTCATGGTCTCAAGGCACTCCTGGATTCCCTCTATGTGTGCATTTACTGTTGTATGGGCTCTAACTCGTGTATTCTAGCTGCTCTTTAGGGGAAGCTTCTTTCAGTTGGCCAAAAAGAATTATTATTGGACATTTCTTCCAACATCGCCCAAGCTTCGTTCTCTCTTTTACCATCAGTGCATCTCCAACAACTTCATCTATTGTGGTTTTGAGCATCCATATGAGCCCATTATAGAATGTCTGGACCTGTAGCCTTTTAGATATCTCATGATGTGGGCACTTTCAAAGCAGGTTCTTGTATCTTTTACATGCCTCGTATATGAACTCTGAATCGTACTACATGAATGACGTGATATTATTTCTTAATTTTTATATCCTTGCGGAGGGAAGTACTTGGTGAAGAATTTTACATCTAAATCTGTCCAAGTAGGGATTGACTCAATTAGCAGTGAGTAAAGCCATCCTTTAGCCCTATCCTTCAGAGAGTATGGCAACACTAAGAGACAAACTGCCTTTTTTGCACCCTATTATTATTGAAGGTGCTGCATACTTTCAGAAAGTTGCTTATGTGACCATTATGATCATTTTTCGGTCCATCCCAAACTATATTGACTGTTGGATCATCTGAAGTCTTGATGTCACATGTGTTGGCTTGAAGTAATGGTAGGACAATATAAGATATGAATCCATCTACCATCGGTATCTCCCTATCTCATATGGGAATAGTGGTACCACTTCTAGTGATTTGTGTTGTTGATTGTTCATGATGAGTTGTGGGTCTTGGTTTTATCGCTTATCTTTTTTTAACTGACGGCGTGTCTTTTCGATGTTTAAATCAAGAGGGAGAAGCTCGCATCTTCAACTTCTTCTCATATACCTTTCAGCCAAAATAATGGTGCTTAGTTAAGCAAGTATAATACTTTTTCCTAATATTAATAACAAAAAATAAAAATAAGTCTCTGACAATGGCACCAAAAACTTGATTGCGATTTTAGATAGCACACAAGCACATGTATCACTTAAGTAGTATAAAAGATCAAACCCATTGGGACTTACTATTAATCATATTAATTACTAGAAGTAGGTTTACTTAGCTAAAACTAAACAATTAATTTTAAGAGATTGAATGATTAAAACTAACTAATTAAATCTAAATAAACATAATTTAAATACTTTGGAAGACTTATGCTAGTAAAAATCTAGGGTTGCAACTTTACCAAACAAGCTAATAGATATATATACTATTCATTCAATTGGGTAATTGTTATGGATTATTAACCTAAAACAGGAACTTATTTACAAGTCTCATCTGATATTCAGGTAGAAACGTCCAACTTAGTTTAATTAACTATATTTCTATGATAATTATTCTAAGCCAAATTCATTAAGATCATGTTCATATATTGGCTACGCATGCCCTGCAGGTATATTCCTATCAGGCATAGAAATCAATTATATGAATACATCATTATGTAGGAGCAAAGCGAGGTTTATCGCTATGTCTATGACATCGACAACCATCACATTGTTGGGCTTGCAGCCCATAGAAAGTACATATAGCCCCACGTGGGATCTAACCAGAGAATAATAGAGTCGCCACCCGATTTGAGACACTGGGAATGATTTAAGGTCGTACTACACCCTTCGTATGGTCTGACATTAAATCTGTTTGGGTTCGAAATAGTCCCTTACTGATGCCAGTATAATATTTACGATCAAATGAGGTATCATCATGTCTTATAATGATATAACACGTAATACAATTTATAAAACATACAAAGCGTAAACATGATAAAGTAAAATGCGACAAATAAATAGAGTTCAAGTGTGCAAATAAATAATTACAGTAATAATAATAAAACAAATTGAAACATATCTCAAGTGGGCCTGGCCTCAGAGAGGCCTGACCGGACATGGTCTATGGTCTGTCGGATATCGCCTAAGGTCGGCCAGATATATTTGTTCACGTCCGGAACATGAAATCAGACAAGACATTCTACGTAGTCTAAAAAAAAAACATCCATACGCAAGTAAAAATATAACAAGCATGCATTGTAACAATAATAGTAAGGAAAAAACCATCCCACAGTGGTACTTGGAGTTGTATCCTAAGTGCGAACCATATTACTGTCCATTCAAAATCAGTTATGGAACTTGTATTCGCATTTTCATCATATATACCAAAAGATAATATGGTCGGACATCATTCATATCCCCGCCGGACATAGGTAAGTCTGGCCGGACTTCATTCAAGGACATGAAGGGTTGTCCATAACTAGGTCTTCCCACTCAAGGGTTCGATTGACCAAGTGAATGTACCTTTATGCTCAAGGGTATATGCCTGGTTATCATCAAATATCGAGCCACCGCCTTGAGTGAAAATGATTTCTCGATATGTAGCATTATCGGGGTTAAATAAGGTATGCAAAATATGAAGACATGTTTCTCCTCAATCTCGTCATAAATACTATAAGTATTTTTTTGGGCTGATTCTCTATCCCCATTGGAGTGGCCATATGTAGAAGCGAAGCAGAATTTATCGTTATGCCTATGACGTTGGCGACCACTACACTATTGGGCTCGCAGCCCGTAAAGAGTATGGATAATCCCGTGAGGGACTAACCAGAGAATAATGGAGTTGCCACCCAGTATGAGACACTATGAATGATTTAATATTGTACTACACCCATCGTAAAATCTGACATTAAACTTGTTTGTATTCGAAATGGTCTCTTATTGATGCCAGTATAATATTTACGCTCAAAAGAGGTATACCAATATCTTATAATGCAAGATCATGCAATAATAATTTAAATAACACACACAATTCAAGCATATAATAAAATACGGTAAACAAATGAAGTTTAAATGCATGAATGAACTATTAAATCAACAATTAAATATACTAAAGCATGCATTAGATGGGCTTGGTCTCGGAGAGGCCTGACATGACATAGCTTAAGGTCGGTCGGATATAACATTCAATATTCATTTCCGGTCAGACTTACTAGAAGTCTGGCCGGATGTATTGTGATGAATGCTAAAAAGTGCATATTTATTATACGATAAGTCAATCATTTTACAGTTATAGTTTCATTAATCCCCTTAAATTGACACATTTGTGAAATAATATTTTAAGTTATGCTTTGAGTATTTTTAATGTGTTATTTTATGTTATTTGATAGGTAAAATACTGCTCAAAAGCTCGACAGGACAAACCAGACTTGAAAAAGGGCAAAAACGAAAATTCTACTTTCGCGTTGCGATGCGTAGAGCCTTGGCGTCGCGACGCGCATACCAAATTCTGCCTATAAATTGAAGCGTCCAGCAGAAGAAATTTTCATACTTTTCTTTCTGACTTTTGTATAGATTTTGGAAGAGAGTGTCTTGAGTGTTTATTTTTATTTTAAAGCTTTCTGTAATGTCTTTTTCTTTCATTAATAAAATTACGAGTACGTTTAATTACAAAATGAGTAGCTAATTTCTTTTCGCTGGGGTAATGGGTGAAGCTTTTATTATGAAAACTTAGATCAATCTCGTATATATTATAATAAATAAATTGTAATCTAATGATTAAAACTTAATTTAGATCTAGATTAATTATTGATAATATCTTGCTACCGCCTATATGACTGGTTTTATCTTGCTACCGCCTTTATGACTGGTTTTATCTTGCTACCGCCTTTATGGCTGGTTTTATTGATACTGGACAAATTCAAGTGAAAGTGGAAATCCTGATAGTGCCAAAGCTGTCAGGACTACATCAGTAGTTTGAGTTTGTCATTGACAAATGAAGCCTTGATACGCCTCCTTGTGAACGTGCCAAAACTGTCATAATGAGAAACGGTCAGGACCAAAACCAGAAGTCACTAGTGAGTGATTGACAATGAGCTGTCTACCTAATGAATATACGTAGGCGAGATCGTGCCAAAGCTGTGAGTCGAAATATATTCATGGGATCATACTCTCACTATGGAATTCGATTTAATTATTGAATTCCCGTTGTCCGTTGGGGATTACGGTATTACGTAAAGTAGTGGGAGACACTGCTGGGTTAAAAATCCATAATTTAAGCAGTGTGTAATTTTATGGAATTTACTGCTTTCATTTTCCTTTTATTCTATATCGTTTATAGAATTATACTTCTAATCCACTACATGTGTATTACTTGAATAGGTTTTCTGACTTTACTTATGGTTGTGTAGTTCTAGAATAGGTTGTAGAAAGACAGTAGACTTAGATATTGTTAGATTAGTTTAAACCATCGGGAACTATGGTTCCGATTTTCTTGAAAATCAAGATGGTTTGTGACTTAGTTTCTAAGTCACGATTAGTAATCTAAATAGATATCTATTTTGAATATAATAATCTAGTAAGAATTGTTTCTTATGCAGTAAGAATTGACACGAATCAGTTCATGTCTCGAGATTCTTGACTGGCATTAAGAAAACCTTTTTAGTATTTGTTTATCTTTTATTGACGTTTCTTCGCTTTTAGTGACTTTTAAAAGTCACGTGTCTGACACAGTTTGCTAATAAATTATTTACAATCGTTGTGAATAATTGAACGTAAATTATAAAGTTTAAGAAATGAGATGCGCATAGTTGTGTATAAAGAATATTGATTCTCACAATACGACAACTGTAGGTATTGGATACCAGATCTCTCATCTAGTTATTTAAAATAATGTTTAATAACTGTTTTGATATTTGATATCAGAACTTGAAACTATTGGATAGTTACTTATTTTGTGTAAACAGTTGTTACATATTTTAAAATGACTAGTAGTGTCATTGATGAAAGATAAACATTAAGAAAAATATTTGGTATATTAAATAACATAGAATTGTGCTTTATGAGATTTTATCATAAAAACATTAGATGTTTGTTCCTTATGGTAAAGGATGGTATGATACGAGTTCACACCATATATCCTTAACCATTTAATGAATATTGTATTCAGGATGTGATTAAATCTCATTTAACCAATGATTATCATTGGACCACAGATTTATTAAACTGATACATTGGATGTATGTAGTTTAATAAATTAGAAATTACCTTAGATAGTTTTCTTTACTCCGTAACTTAGTTAATGAATTGTCATAACTTTGTTATATGTTTCTAATAGAGAACATGTTGAACGTCTTGAATTGTTCGAGAACTTTCAATATGTTTCTGATGAAACGCGGATAGAATATTTTGAATGATTCAAAGATATTCTATTCGAAGCATTGAAAACTATATTTTAAAAATTCATCGTGAGTCTTTGAATTGTTCAAAGATGTTTGATATGATCAAACACATGAATTAATGGCAATTAGTTCTAAAGTTATTTAATGAATATGATTATTATTCAGTATTAAACTTCTGCGATTCCATTTGATGGAATTGGTCAGTGTGAGTTATCGAATCTTATATGATTTGATTCGTTGATATTGAGTGTTACCGAATTAGTTTCAATACTCTTGGGGTTATGCTCCAGTAACACTAATTCATATCTTTAATTAAGGTTCTATTTAATTCTACAATTACATATATGATATGTATAGGTAGAAAATTCGAATCTTGAAAAGTTTGAGATTTGAGACTTTCTTTTGTATAATGGTTATATAATTGAAAGTACTTGTGCCTCGGAGGTATGAGTTAAAGGTTTATCATTTATTCTATTTTTTGGAATATTGTACTCTATTTGATAGAATATCTTTTCTACGATCCCGAGTAATAAAATTGTTTTGTTACTTGGTGGTTAACATTGGATGTTGACGATTGCAGAAAAGACTTGACTTAGTGAAGTCAAATGTGAGAGTGATAAACTATAATGGAACTACATAATTAATAAGATGAAAAGACCCTTAGACCACTTCTGTATAAGTTTAATAGGATGTCAGAATCATTTACAAAGTATCCGATACTTAATGATTCTGTTGTTTTCTTATCGAAGAAAATTATCCTATAACTTATAGTGGGAGCAATATTTGGCATCGATTTCAGAATTAGCATTGAACTATAGATCTAAGATTGTTCGTGGCTTACTACGATCAAGTTTTGAACTTGATTAAGCTTTCGTTATGAATAGTTCATAAAATGTGCAAATAGTTTGCGCAGCAAAAGCGAAGTGAGCTTGATAAAGGTTTGACCTTTATAGTACGACAATGAGAAAGGTTATCCTCAGTAGTCTATTGTAGATTATGAGAATACATATCTCTAGTTGCACTGGCTGAACAGTTAAAGATCTATTGGTTAATGTTGATATTAAACTGTATTTTGGCTAAAGAATGCAAAATGGCGTTCTTGAGTGATTTCTTCGAATGAGAAATCCGTTGTGATTTCTTTGTTTGAAGAGTTCATTCTAGAATGGCCCTAGAGTTTGTATTCTGCTAAGATCACAGTTTGATATACTAGCTTATGGAGCCTATTGTAGACTCAGATAAGCTTTCCAAAAATATGTGCTCTCTGATTTTGATATCAGTCAGATTGTCATGTTTTATCGAAGTATAGAGAATACTTATTTGTTAGAAGGGTTAGTGAGAGCGTACAAATTTCTCTCTAGTATTATATATCATAAGTCTTCTTTTCTCCGTGTAAGCAGTGGGAGTATGCTTTGTTATATTTGATATAAAGTTTTATATATAATATAAAACTAAGAGACTTTTGAGAAACTCTCATTAGTCGCGTATTAGATATGATCTAATAAAGGACACAAAAGACTATCTGTATGACAGTTAGTATAACTGTTTGATAGTTAACGTGTCTTTTATATATATAGTATTCATCTTTCGTAAAGGATGATACCTTTGTCGAAAGTGAAATTGATTAGAATGTCTAGTCAATCTTATGCATCATAAGATGATGGCGTAATAAATAATGTATTATGTGCGATTAAAGATATCAATTTAATCGTAATTGTTACGAGTTATTTTGATATGATGTAGACCATATGATGGGTCTTGAAACATGTTCTTTGTGATCTTTGAGATATTAAGAACGAGTTTCTAATTCATGGAGAATTTAGTCTGCAACTATAAGATCAGATTAGTTTTGATCCTAATTATGACATTAGATGGTCTATGTCATATAAAGTCAGAAAAGATGCAGTGGGAGTGTCACCGTTGATTCTACTAAACTAGTGGAATCAGTTGCAATTTATGAAGTATTGACTTATGAAGTTTGCATAATGACCTTATAGATTAGAAGTTTTCATTTTATTGTAGTGCTTACGGTTGTCTTATAGTATTTTGATTTGATCTCTAAATACATAGACAACTCAGTAGCTATAACACAATACTGATATAGAGTTTGATTCATATTGATGTGGAATTTGGATTCTGCAAAATATGAATGATGATGGCTAAGGAAAACGGTTGGGTTTGTTGGACATACTCGATTTGTTAAAGCAGGCTTACTTGTTGCTGCCTACCACTTGAGTGCTGGTGAGCTCTTGAGGGCCATGAGTATGCGATACACATTAAGATATGTATATGATACCATGGATTGGCACTAGAGCAAGTGGGAGAAATTGTTAGGGTTGGTGCTCAGAGTGCCAATCCAGATCGTATTTATGTCTGATTCATAAATAGGAGCAATTCTATTTTCCATAATAATTATTAATTTAATGGTAGCACCCTTGTCTTTTATACGCTTATTCGATCTAATTGCGATTAGATATCTGATTACGATTAGATCGAAACTGAATTTGGTTCAGTGATACGTGTATATTAGACAAAGACCATATGATTTACAATATAGTGCACAGTTACAACGTAGTATGTAATTGGCATTGGGAAGCGCACTATAAGTTGTATATACTTGAATAAAGTTACTGGTCAAGATTTACTAACACTGGTCGGTTAGTAAAATCCGCTGAGACCAGTACATGTCGTATATCATGACTTAGTCCGATAGTTTATCCCAGTGAACCATGAGTCTCTGGAGACTCGTATAGACATGTAGGAGTTTATTTGATAAGACACGGAATGACTCACTAAAGGTTTCCTAATAGATGGTACACCAACGTCAATAGGAACATTCTTGAGTTGAGCGAGCACAGTGGTTCTTCGACTTGAGATACCACAATGTAATTCTCGAGTTAAGCGAGCATGTCGGATTTGACGTTTTCATCTATATCCCAAGTATAATACGGATAGCCTGTGACAGAAGGATTATACATATGCAATGACCTCGGCTTGTATAGTTTAGCGAGATTATCGGTGCTCGTCATAATCCATGAGTGGGTGGATTATGGACACGAAATTGGATTTCGTGACGGATAAACCTAAACTTAGAGAGTCCCACAATATGAAGTGTACTCATTGAGCACTTGGGCAACTCGATATAAATAATACGGATTATTCATAATACTTCACCGGATTAAATGAGTTAATTCGGATCGATTAAACGATAACACATACATTAGGGGATTTTGTCCGATAATGATTATTGTGTATTTGTATTTGATACATAACACGATTAGATACACATTAATTATTCGTCAAATGAGATTTTGACACATGCCATAAATATATGTATTTGTTATTTATTGTAAATAAAAATACATATATAATAACAATTACATTAATTAATTATTTTGATATTGAATTGTCATATATTTTAATTATTAATTAATAAATTTTTTCCATAAATGTTATGGAATTTGTCCAATTTTTATTGGTCAACATGGCATGATCCAAATATACTTTATGTGTGCTAATTTGATTGGTCAATATAAAGTATATTATAATTAAATTTGATTTAATTTTCAAAAGACAAAAATACCCTTTAAATGTCGGCAAAGGGTTTTTTATTTAAAAATTTTTTATCTTCTTCCTCAATACACAATCCATTGCCGAAAACATAAAGAAAAATGGGTTTCCAAAATTTTTTGAAGAATTCATGAAGAAAATGAAGGAAAATCAAAGAAAAAAGCTAAGGATTTAGGGGATTTAAGGTAAGTCTTCAAAACCTTAAGCTTGGAAATTTGATTTCTTGTTTCTTGATGATTTAGAAGTGTTCTAGGGTTCCTTCAATTCTGAATTTTTGGGGATTTTTTTTGTGGTTGATGGAGATGGAAGTGAGATGCATGTGTGAAGTAGTTTTTGGAAGTAATTAGTGTAATTATTATCCAATTTGATCAATTATTTATGAGTTTCTATCCTAGAGTGTTATGACCACTCTTGTGACACCTAGAACTACTCTTTAGTTGTTCATATGTGGTGACTTGATTTGGTGTTTGATTAATTTGATTAATCTTGAAAATTTGGATTTAAAGCATGAAAAATTCATTAATTTCGGTTCCTAATCAGATCTATTAAAACTGGAATTTTTGTGATGATTTTGATGTCATATGAATGTAATTGATATGTTTTTGGATTTGGAACAATTGCCGGAAATTTTTTCCGAGTTTAAATAAGCGAAAACGGCCAAAAACGGCGTTACCGGGTGAGTCAACCAGGCGACGACTACCCAAACAATGAATCTGTCACTGTTAGGGCCACCCATGAACTGCCTTGACACTATTGGGGCTGACCTGGGCAGTCCCCATAAGTGTCGGGTGGTCGGTTCGTTCAAAAATGCATTTTGCGTCATTTTGCGGAAAAAAAACGATTTTCGTAAAAGTTTCGCGACGTTTCAACCTTATTTATGTTGATATTTGATATTGAATCAATATTTTTAGGTGAAATATGAATAATTATTCATATTAGATATTGAATAATTTATTCGGTAATTTGAAAAGTTTTAAATTACGATTTCGCTTGAACCACGCTTCCGCTGTGCCCATCGCCCAAAACCCCAACACGTCATTTTACATTTCTGGCCTCCAAAATCCAAATGTCAAGTCCATTTTTCTAGTTATGCATCCAAAGTGTTATTTCACCTACATAAAGAAAAAATCACAATAAACATAGATATAATTATTATTTAACAAATGTGCTAAGAAGATTAATGAAACTATAAGTGTAAAATGATTAATTTTTCTTTTAATAAATGTGCACTTTTTAGTGTTCATCATCGAGAGTCGTTGCCCATGAGCGCTGAAACATCATTTTCTCTGTTCCGGAGTTTCTGGACTCATATTCAGCCCCGATTGTTTTTCCTACGGACTCGTAACAGAATATAGTACTCCATAAAATAATTTAAAAATACACTCATGCTTGATATCCATGGGCTATACCCACTTCTCATGTGTGGGCCACTGATCCAACCCTAAGGCTCCCACAACCGCCCCAACAGTTATGTCTGGCAGATGTAGGATTTTCAGGTCATGTCCGGCCGGATGTTCTAGTTTAGAAAGAAGGTATGCCGAACATAGGTGATGTCCGACTGACTTTTGGCTATGTTCCTAGAGTTCATTTCATTCCTATCATTCATCCCTATAATTTCCCAATTTTCAGAGGGTGACCCCGTAAGATACTCATCATCGGACTAATGTATAAAAATACAGTGTCTACAGCCACCCCCAATTTAGTAGTCTTGTGCAGTGTGTGACTGTGACATGCCTATCAATTCCATGCATGTATTTTTACTTACCTGGTTCGTTGGGCGTAGCCGGACTTACTTGGATGTGTTGTATTTTAATTGTTAGAGAGTTTGATCTGAAAGTCTAATTTCTAGTTCTTGATTCAGTGAGATGTTTCATTCTATTCCTTAGGTTTCGTTCCCCACTTCCATCATCAAGCTATCATTCCTCAAGCTTTCCATTTCATTCGGTTGTAAGAGGTTTTATACTATTCTCGAGGTATCATTCACCATGTTTTTTGTTTCATTCAGTGGTAAGAGTCTTTATTCCATTCTCAAGATATCATCCTCATGATTTCCATTTCATTCAGTGGTAAGAGGCTTCATTCCATTCTCAATGCTTTCCTGTTTCATTGAGTTGTTTCATTCCCTATTCTTGAGGTATCCTCCCCTGTGCTTCCCATTTCATTTAGTGGTTTCATTCCCCGTTATTGAGGTATCATTCCCCGTGTTTCCCGTTTGATTTGGTGGTTTCATTCCATATTCTTGACGTATCATTCGTCTTGTTTTCCGTTTCATTCAATGGTTTTATTCCCTATTCTTGAGGTATCATTTCCCGCATTTTCGATTTCATTCGGTGGTTTCATTCCCTATTCTTGAGGTATCATTTTCCCGTGTTTTCGTTTCATATGGTGGTTTCATTCCCTATTCTTGAGGTATCATTTTCCGTTTCATTTGGTGGTTTCATCCCTATTCTTGAGCATCATTCCCCAGTTTCCCATTTCATTCGATGGTTTCATTCCCTATTCTCGAGGCTCTACTTATTCCAGGAATTTCCTATTCTTCGTTTCAATCATCTTTCCAATTTTCCAAATCCTTAAACTCATTTTCATTCTTTTGGGGTGGTACCCTTATAAAATTCTTTTACTGTTCAAAACCTTTTTTTGCCTCAAGGTATTCAAAAGTCTGCTTTTGTTCCTAACATTTTCTTGATCCCAATATTTTCCAAAGTCTATTTTGTTGTCGTTGTTCCTAAAATCTAGCGACGGAAGTCGCCTCTAGTCACTATATTTAGGCGGGCCTCGCCCCCAATATTTATTGGGGCAGATGTGGGACCCTTAGGGTCAGATCGGTGTCCCGTGAAGTGGAAGTAGGTCTAACCCATGGATATTAAGGACATGTATATTGTTAAATTATTTTATAGAATACTATATTCTGTTACAAATCTATAGGAAAAAAATGAGGACCAAATCAGAGTCTGGACACTCTAAAATGGAGAAAATAAAGTTTCAGCGCTCATGGACAGTAGCTGTTGGCGTGTCGTGATGCTCGGGCTTAGGAGTCGCAACACCCAATCTGTAAATGATCAGAGTCACGACGTGCGAGGGTGAGTGTCACGAAGCCTGAAACTCTGAGAGCTCAGTGTCACAACACTGGAGATCAGTGTCGCGATGTTACCCTGTGTAAAATATTGGCAGAGAGCATTTTTGCATTTAGTTAAATTATAAACACTTCTAATTTTCTCCAAACACTTCAATACAACTAAAGTTCCAATTTTAACATCAAAATCAACATCAACACCTGTTATACAACAAACATACATGTATTCTAAATACATATATGTATTTCTTTGAATCAAAATATAAACCAAAATAGAATCCACAATAAAATGATTCATGAATAATTTTAGGTCACTCAAAGATGGTCAAATGATTCCAGAATGGTAGCCATAGTTCCAAGATATCATCTAGAGTTCCAAAAACTCTGAGTTTTTGTTTCATGTCTAACATGAATATTTTGACCCAATTACAAGCAAATTGTGTTTATACTTCCAAAATAGCCTAATTTCAATATGAAGCTATGTTATTATATATCCAATACATAATTCATCAATATATCTCTCACTAATGATAACTCACTAAGGAAAATATAGCTTTGGAGTGTAAGAGTGTATGCATACACGAAATACCTGTTATAATACTTATATATATAAAAAAATATTTTGTTTTTTTTTTTTAGTCCTTAATAGTAAAGCATAGTCCAATGATGATATTGTTTGCTTTAAGGTGAAATCTTAAAACGATAAGTTCTTTAAAGTGCTTTTATCTGATGCCTTGAGTAGTTGATCTAAGTTAGACTCGTAAGCACTTAACTATAGGTTTTTAGCAGTGACAACCTAAGTAGTTGGTAAAGTGACTAGTTGAAGAAATTGCATGTCGATGAATGACTGTTTGTTTAGATGTCTATCCTGATTTTTCTTGTGTTATGATGTATGGAATGGTTAAAAATAAAAAAAAGTCTGGAAAGAAAGAAATTTAACCACCTATAACCGATAAGCATGAAGCTACCCATGGGCGAGTGTTAGGACCATTATGAGGAGAAATGCTACCTTAAAGGGTAAGTGTGTTGAAAACAAAAAAAAAAGTCGAAAAAGAAAAAAAGAGACAAGAAATTGAGAAAAATAATCATACCATACAGAGCATAGAAAGACAATTACAGAGCACATTTGAGATATCTAGGTTGGTTTGACCCATCGGATTCCAATTTTTAAACGAAATCATTGAGTTGGCTTACCTAAGAATCAAGCTGTAAATGAACCTTTACACACACACACTATGAGTCTGACTTAGATGAATTATTCGAGGACTTGGATTCGAGTTGCATAGAGTACTTTGAAGGTTCTCTGGTTTCATTACTAGGCATTCTTTGAGGACAATAATATGTGAAACTATTGGGACTATTGTATTTTGTTATTTTCAGTTTGCATGTTTGTATATGTTTTGATGACGTTTGTGGGTGTCGTCGCTGTAAGCCCTCACGAGACAGTAACTCGTCCACTAGGGACACCTAGGGGTTTAAAGGCTAGTTTCATACGCTAAATGTAATTGTGATCCCTACGACATTGGTTTAGTTAGTTTTATTTATTTAGTTCTTATTTTATTTTACGTTTGAATTGCTATGACTAGCAATAAGCTGGTTGGGGGTTGTGATAAGTGTTTGAACGCTGCTAACTCGGCTTTTTTATCATGTATTTAGTTTTAATTATATTTTATTTTATGCTTTGTTATTAGGAAGCAATGGAACATGAAGTTTGGATCAATTACACTTGATTCGGGACCTTACGGACGCATCAGAAGCACGCGGGAATAGCGAAAATGAAGAAAGAAAAAATCAGCTCAGCAGCCACGCGTCGCGACACGCCAATCACCGGCGTTGCGACGCGCCCTAGGAACACACTCCATAACTTCAAGGAAACCACGACGTCTCTCTGATCTATCAAGGTTGTAACTCTTTCTTCCATAGAGAGCTAATCTACTAGGAAAAGTTAATGATGAACTCTTGTATTTGAATAACTATGTTTATGTTGTTGATTCTTAAAGTACTTTTTAACGTTTAATATAATTGATGGTCGTTTTTCTTTATTATCTTTCGTTTTATAACCCAGAGACTGTGTTTTGTCAACTCCCATATAGATCCAGTCATGCTTCTTCTATGTGTGATAACCCAGTTGTGATTGGTAAAAGTTGTTTTATGTGTTGGTCTTCTACTGCAGTATTGCCTGAGGGTATAATATCGACGTTAGATAGATCGTAATAATGACTTTGTGTGTGTTGTTAACAAAGAGAAAATAATCATTAATTACCTTAGAATTTATATGTGTAGAATTGAATATCTTCCGACTGTTGGTTTGGGATGTGAAACTTTCAGTTGTGTAATAAAAAGAATCAATAACTAAATATAGGAGTTTGATGCAAGAGGGATTCCTGATGCTTTGCCATATCTCTCTGCTGATATCTTTTCTTTATTTTCCATAGTTTTTATCTTAAAGTATAAATTCATTTGTTTTCTTTTCATTAAAGTTATTGTTAATATTTTACCTAAGTAAATTAGTTCATGTAACCATCTCTCTGAGGAATCGACACCCCAGCTATACTGCGATAACCGCAAGTCATATTTGGGCATAATCAATACACACATGTCTATACGCGCTTCTTTTTCTCTTGGTACATCTGGTTAAACCATTGGAACTCCAATTCCAATATACGATATATGCTAGTCTTTTAGGTTATAAGAATTCGACCGTATTCCAAAACCAACAACTAGGAATATTTACTTTAAGACTAGTTTATAATAGTAATACTATATCAATGTCAGACTACCCAATGTCTAGTATCAATACATGACTATTCTAAGGTCGGTGTCATTCTCATCATATTTATATATATATCAATCTAATATGCAAAATGACATTACCATTAATAAGGTTAAAATTGAAATGTAGTAATTTTATTAATAAATAATAAAATATAATATACAATACATTATTCGGATTGGCGCTCCAAGCACCAACTCCAACATTCCCACTTGCTTAGTGTCAATCCGAATGGTACTAAAATCCCATCTCTTCCACATGTTTATCGAATAACTTAGGAGGTAAGGCCTTAGTAAATGGGTATGCTATGTTATCTTGTCCTTGAACCTTCAAGACCACTATGTCTTTTAGTTCAATAATCTCTCTAATCACGTGATATTTCATTTCCACGTGTTTAGACTTGAAATGCGCTCTCGGCTCTTTAGCCTGCGCAATGGCTCTGTTATTATCACAATACAGTAGGGTCGAATCTGCAATATTAGACACAATGCCAAGATAATATGGAAGATCTGTATAGCTCATCATAGGTCGAACCATATGCAATAAAATACGATTTCTCCACTTAGAAATACCATTGTGTTAAGGAGTTCCTGGTTGGCTATATTGGGTGAGAATCCTATTCTCCCTTAAATAACTTCTGAATTCGTCGCTCATGAATTCACCACCTCGATCTGATCGAAGGCACTTGATGAATTTCCCGGTTTATTTTTTACCTCGTTTCAGAATATTTTGAATTTTCTAAATGTTCTGATTTATGTCTCATCAAATAGATATTTTTATATCTTGACTTATCATCCGTGAAAGTCACGAAGTATGTTGAACCATCATGAGTGATATGATTTAATGGACCACACACATCATTATGTATTAGCTCCAATAAATCTTCAGCATGATGTCCAACACCAAAAAATGGAGCCTTTGGAATTTTCCCTTGGATAGATGACTCAAAAATTAGATAAGGATCTAAGGTAAGATCTTAATCAAACCATCATTAACCAATTTTGATAGACGTTTAACACTTATGTGACCCAATCTCATATGTCATAATTCAATATTATTTAGTTCAGATATTTTACTTATATTTTCCTCTACATTAAAGACATCTCAATATGTTTCCAAAACATAGTTACCATTAGATAAAGAACATTCACATATCAAATAGTCATCATTATCATATAAACATAAAGAATCAACTTTAATGTTTATTTTATATCATTCTTTATCCAATATCGGTAATGATATTATCTATCTGATAAGAGAGGGTACATAATAACATTCATGTAAAATAATTTTCATCCATTAGGGAGATCTAAAACAATCGTTACTATAGCCTTGACATCCAATGTCTCGTCATTCCCAACTCTAAGCTGGATCTCCCATTTGTTCAGTCTTCTTTAAATATGAGGGGAACCCTCATGGCTAGTATGGAGTTGCAAATATGAGTGAGACTGCTGGTATCTAATATCCATCCACTATTTGCATCTAAGGCTAATGAGATGTCACTAATAGGAAAAATAAAAAGCATACCTGAGGGTCATGCCTTTCCATTCAGCTCTGAACAATCTTTCTTCCAGTGTCCAAACTTCTTGTAGTGTAGAGATGCATCACGAGCTATATGCGGTCTTACAAATTTGTACTTCTTGGAGTTTCCCTTTGATATCTTCTTATTTCTTATTTTATTTTTCTTCGACTTTCTAGAAGTCATTGAAGAGCTTGCTCCACTATGGAGGTATAAAATAGGATTGCCTTTTTTCAAAACTTGTTTCGCCATGTGTAACTGTTGGACAATTATGACCCATAGCGTCACTATTTGTACAGATCATGGTGTTGTTGTACAAATTAACTATGTGACAAAGGAGATTGCACTCTTATCATTTGTGATTAGATCACATATATATATAAATGATAGGAGGTCCCTGTGATTTGTTCCTGGATTGAGAATGATATGAGACAGTATCAATCCATGAAAGATAAATCATTAAACATCCATAGTCAGAGTATTATCGAGATTGGACATCGATGAATGCGTAAAAGACTAGTATTACACTTGTGCGCGTTGTGAGGGCACAACGGCATAGTTCTCATATATTTGGGTATATGATACTCATGCAAGTGTAATAAGAGGTTGTGTTTCACCGATGGTACGGGAAACAGCTTCGCTCTGGATAGACCCCCTCAGAATTCCATTGGTAGTATGACTATGTGTCTATGGAAATCTGAAATCAGGGTAGGTGTATTTGGTCTTAACCTGAGACTTGCACCGCTAACACTTGCGATAATCAATATACTTTGGTTGCGGTCGTCCAAGGCTTTAACCGGTTCTGTGTACGCCAATGCTGGGTATATTGAGAATCGTAGTGTGTTGGGTGTGATGTCAAGACGGAAGTGTCACTCCAGTCATATGGAGTTGATGATCGCGCAGGGATACAGAACTGGTTCTCTAATAAAGGTTGCAACCGTCGGGATAATATGACTTGGTCATGATTATCCGATATTAAAGAGACTAGTTGCTCGTAATCCGATATATGCTTCGTACGGGGCAGACACTGTACCAGCCCCAGGCCTCGCATGTGATCATCTGATACTGGACAGAAATACGCAATACTACGTATATTATGCCTGATATAGATCATTTATTCCTGTAAGGATATTTCCGGAGAATTGGGTAGGCATGGCACTTTGCTAGAGGCCAACCTTGTCTTGTAAATTGGTAAAACGTAGTACGAGGTACTTACGTGTTTGGATAGTCCGAAGACCGAATTTACTGCCAACATATCCAGGGATCTCATGGGTCGCTTCCCAAAGATTCACCGATGACTTATGACTCGCACTTTTAATTAATCTGGGATTAATTAGATGAGAGAGAAAATTAATCTGGGATTAATTGCGGAGATATTTTATCTGGGATAAAATATCATTTAAATAGAGAGAACGATTATTTTGGAATTAATCGATAAAATAATATATTTGATATTATACGAAATTGGATTTCGACGCGGAATTAAAATTAGATTTAATTCGGGCGAACGAGTTAATTTAGAATTAATTCGTTAGCGATGTGAATAGTGACTTCGCTAGGCGTAATCATTTAATTACGACGCAACGAAAAATTTGTTAATTTGGAATTAGCGAACCTGAGCCCGAGATTATCTGCGAGCGCATTCGCATTTCGAATTCAAGTGCGGCACGCAAGTCAAATCAAGCGTCAAATCGCTAGTTCCATCTAGCATCACATCAAGCATCAAATCACATGTCACTTTGAGTGATGTGACACTTGATTGATTGATGTGATTGATTGAGTTGATTGGTTAGTGAATGAGTGTGAAACACTCAAGATTGGTGGAAAGCTTTTTGAAAGCTTAACAAGACATTTACTATATTTTAATATATGGTATATATGTCTTTAGGGGTGTTCAAATGGTCGGGTCAACCCGCGACCCGACCCGACCCGCAACAACCCGACCCGACCCGGTCGGGTTTATAAAATTAAAATTTTAATTTCGGGTCAGACCCGACCCGACCCGAAAGTTCGGATCGGGTCACGGGTCTAGGCCAGAAAACTCGGGTCTGACCCGACTTGACCCGATGTGAATGATATTATAATAATAGTATATATATTTTTAATGATACAATATGACAACAAAAATTTGTAGCTAAATTGGCAGTGTGCGCCCTTTGTTTGCCGTTGGTTGCAAGTTCGATTCTCTCTGCCAGCATATTTTTGTAACTTTTTTATTAAAAAAAATAGGAAAAAATTGACAGTGATGAAATTTGAACATGCGAGGTAGTCTAAGCAAATGCATTAGCTTACAATTTCTGCTACACGTTCATTCTTAAAATATTTGTATCACTAAAATTATATATATTATGTTTACTTAATATTGTGTTGACCCGACCCGACCCGCAGTTTTTTGACCCGACCCGTTGTGACCCGACCCGCGCGGGTTACATTCTGAAATTTCGGGTTTCGGGTCATAAGACCCGAATGACCCGACCCGATCGGGTCAAAAAAATTTGCGAAAAACCCTACCCGACCCGACCCGTGAACACCCCTATATGTCTTTGATTTTTGAAAATCAATACAACTCTCACAACTCTTCTTCTCTCTCCATCTTCTCTCATCCCACACCCTTTAGGGGCTGTTTTCTTGCTTCTGGTTTGGCAGCCACTGCCGAAGCCAAGGAAGAATAATAGGAAGAAAAGTCACGATTTTGTGGCAAAATCGGGAGTGCTAGCACACTACGGGATCATGCGAAGGTGATAGGGAAGTCCACCCATGAGCCGGGAATCGTTCGCCGAAGCTTGGAGCTGGTTCGAGGACCTCCAATGGCCGCAACTCAGTGGACTGTCACAGCAGGTCACTGCCGAAGAACCGATGGCAAAATTTCATTTTTGTTGCCTCCGCGTCGCTCAACCGATCGATGTAAGTATTACGCGACATCTCGAATGTATTCACATATGTTTCATGCTTTATTATTGATCTTGGAATGCTTAAAATCTCCAACAATGGTATCAAGAGCATGGTTAAAAGCATGAAATTGATTTAGGGCTTAAAATTGGGCAAACTTGATTTTGAGCATGATTAATGAAATTGGATGAATTAGTATGCTTAAATGTGTTTGAATTGAGGATTGATTGGATCAATTTGTTGAAATTATGTTTGGAACAAATTTCTCAAATATTTTGGTCATGGCCAAATATAATGCCCTATAATGTTCTTGGTGTTTTTTTATTTTTGATTCATTGGATGAGTTAGAATCATTCGGGAATGTGATTTAATGTCGATTGTGGAATTTAATTGGATTGAAACCGAATCGGACAAAATTCCCTAAATTGCCGAGAACATAAGAGCATGTAATTGGGTTTGATTTTTGTTAAAATGTGTTGGACATGTTTTAATGTTGATGGCGTGATTAATTAGTGCTAATTGATGTTTTAGAAATGTTAATTGGATAATTAATTGTGTAATGCACTTTGATTAATTAAATTGTAAAATTGGATTTTAGTAATTTAGTTAATTGGGCCTTAAATTGGATTTGAGCTTTAAATGTTGTAAATGGGCTTATTGGGCTTTGTTGTACAAAGTTGGGTTTAGGCAAAATTGGTTGGATCCAATTGGGCCCCAAAACCGCCTCCATAAAGCCCAAATGCGACTTAATGGACCTTTAAAGTTTAATTGGGCCTAATGGGCCAAAATTGATTTCTGGGCTTATGGGCTAACTCCCGGATTGGACTTTGGTTATTGGGTTCGACCCGAGTTGACCAAAAGTCCACGCCTTAAGAAATTAATTAAAAGCTCATTGGGCTTTAATTAAATTAACGTTGGACGTTAATCGGGCTTTGAGACCCGTTGCGATTAAATTTGGAATTTAAGTCGTAAAAATTCATTAATAAAGTGTGATATTTAATTTGGAATTAAATAGTGAATTAGAATTAAATACAAATTGAATTGGATTTAATTGTGTAGTTTAATTTAATTCAAGAATTCGTACTTTGAGTACTTATTCGCAAAACGAGTTTGACTCGAGCAAAATCAAATTGTTGTTTGAACATTGGATGGTCACTAATTATCAGATTAATTAATTTGATTAGATTGATTGATAACATGCTTGTGTGAATACATGGTTGCGATGCATGAATAATGTATATCGGATGGATATTAGATGGGTGGGCCAATTTTAGAAATTGTTGTAATAAATTTGATTTATTAATTGGACTTGCGTGTCCAGCCTTTTCACCTCCTTATTCTTTGTATTCTTTTCTCACATATTCCCCTCAATGTAAATGCGGTTTCTTTAGAAGTGTAGTGTAACGGGTAGAAGTGATACATGTGCTAGCGGAAGAGAGAAATGAAGAGATTTGATCTAGGATCATTGGGATATTGTTGGACAATTATGACCCATAGCGTCACTATTTGTACAGATCATGGTGTTGTTGTACAAATTAACTATGTGACAAAGGAGATTGCACTCTTATCATTTGTGATTAGATCACCTAGATATATAAATGATAGGAGGTCCCTGTGATTTGTTCCTGGATTGAGAATGATATGAGACAGTATCAATCCATGAAGGATAAATCATTAAACATCCATAGTCAGAGCATTATCGAGATTGGACATCGATGAATGCGTAAAAGACTAGTATTACACTTGTGCGCGTTGTGAGGGCACAACGACATAGTTCTCATATATTTGGGTATATGATACTCATGCAAGTGTAATAAGAGGTTGTGTTTCACCGATGGTACGGGAAACAGCTTCGCTCTGGATAGACCCCATCGGAATTCCATTGGTAGTATGACTATGTGTCTATGGAAATCCGAAATCAGGGTAGGTGTATTTGGTCTTAACCTGAGACTTGCACCGCTAACACTTGCGACAATCAATATACTTTGGTTTCGGTCGTCTAGGGCTTTAACCGGTTCTGTGTACGCCAATGCTGGGTATATTGAGAATCGTAGTGAGTTGGGTGTGATGTCAAGACGGAAGTGTCACTCCAGTCAAGATCGCGCAGGGATACAGAACTGGTTCTCTAATAAAGGTTGCAACCGTCGGGATAATATGACTTGGTCATGATTATCCGATATTAAAGAGACTAGTTACTCGTAATCCGATATATGCTTCGTACGGGGCAGACATTGTACCAGCCCCAGGCCTCACATGTGATCATCTGATACTGGACAGAAATACGCAATACTACGTATACTACGCCTGATATAGATCATTTATTCCTGTAAGGATATTTCCGGAGAATTGGGTAGGCATGGCGCTTTGCTAGAGGTCAACCTTGTCTTGTAAATTGGTAAAACGTAGTACGAGGTACTTACGTGTTCGGATAGTCCGACGACCGAATTTACTGCCAACATATCCGGGGATCTCATGGGTCGCTTCCCAAAGATTCACCGATGACGTATGACTCGCACTTTTAATTAATCTGGGATTAATTAGATGAGAGAGAAAATTAATCTGGAATTAATTGCGGAGATATTTTATCTGGGATAAAATATCATTTAAAGAGAGAGAACGATTAATTTGGAATTAATCGATAAAATAATATATTCGATATATTATACGAAATTGGATTTCGACGCAGAATTAAAATTAGATTTTAATTCGGGCGAACAAGTTAATTTAGAATTAATTCGTTAGCGACTTGAATAGTGACTTCGCTAGGCGTAATCATTTAATTACGACGCAACGGAAAATTCGTTAATTTGGAATTAGCGAACCTGAGCCCGAGATTATCTGCGAGCGCATTCACATTTCGAATTCGAGTGCGGCACGCAAGTCAAATCAAGCGTCAAATCGCTAGTCGCATCTAGCATCACATCAAGCGTCAAATCACATGTCACTTTGAGTGATGTGACACTTGATTGATTGATGTGATTGATTGAGTTGATTGGTTAGTGAATGAGTGTGAAACACTCAAGGTTGGTGGAAAGCTTTTTGAAAGCTTAACAAGACATTTACTATATTTTAATATATGGTATATATGTCTTTGATTTTTTGAAAATCAATACAACTCTCACAACTCCTCTTCTCTCTCCATCTTCTCTCATCTCACGCCCTTTAGGGGATGTTTTCTTGCTTCTGGTTTGGCAGCCACTACCGAAGCCAAGGAAGAATAATGGGAAGAAAAGTCACGATTTTTTGGCAAAATCGGGAGTACTAGCACACTACGGGATCATGCGAAGGTGATAGGGAAGTCCACCCATGAGTCGGGAATCGTTCGACGAAGCTTGGAGCTGGTTCGAGGACCTCCAATGGCCGCAACTCAGTGGACTGTCACAGCAGCTCACTGCCGAAGAACAGAGGGTAGAATTTCGTTTTTGTTGCCTCCGCGTCGCTCAACCGATCGATGTAAGTATTCCGCGACTTCTCGAATGTATTCACATATGTTTCATGCTTTATTATTGATCTGGGATGCTTAGAATCTCCAACAGTAACATATTATGAAGTTCTTCATAACTGTCTTGCATCGAATGCATATGAAAATTTAACACAAAGTCAGTGTAAGTACATACAAAGAGGATAGAATCAAATTTCGGCCTAGCCGTTCATCGATCATAATGTCATGTTGTTCGAAATATCGGATCCGGTCGATCATGTTCAAAACATGAATGTTGACCGCTTCTCCATCCTAGAGAGTAGCATGAAACAATTCCTTAAACCTCTGATATATTTCAATTTATTGATTTGCTTCGAACAACTCATTGAGTGTTCTCATGATTCTCCAAGCATCAGGTACCTCTATGTACTGTCTTAGCAGATATGGAACCATCGATCCTAAAATATACGATTTCACCCATATGTTATCATCCTTCAATTTTTCAAAAGTCTCTCGCTCTTCGGGAGTGGAATAAGGATCGATTTCAACAAGCAATGGATTGATCATCCCATAGTTCAACTATTTTTACTCCAAGACAAGACGGATGTTCATTTCCCATTCAAAATAGTTATCGGCTCCTTTCAATTTATTAGAATCCAAAAGTCGCGCTAATGGATTTCCGACAGCCATATACAAGACAACAATTAAACACTAGCATAACATCTTCATTTCAATATAAAAACACTAATACGATTATGCATTTTAAATCTATTAGTGCCCTCCCACTACTTTACGTAATTTCGCAATCTCCCTTAGAGAAAAAATAGAAATTTGACAATCAAAATTTCATAGCGGGAAGTGGATCCCATGACATTTACTCCAGCCTCACAATAATAACGGTCTTGGCCTTCATAAACTCATTAGGTAGACCTCTCAGGTCAATCACATTAATGTTACTCCTAAGTTGGTCCTGAACTGTTTATTATCCTCACAATAATGAAAGTATGAGATTAAGACGTGTTCCAGATGTATATTTGTCAATGCACTAATGAGATTCGTAAGTATATCCTCACAATAATTACGGTATTGGGTGACTACGTCAACTCATCATGCTACATTTATTATTTTACCGGAGCGACCTAAGTTCCGACAACTTATACCATCACAATAATTAAGATCCAATGGCTAAGATTAAATTAGTTTTTTATCCCACATCGGATTCTTAATTAATTTTGTTGTCTTTGGAGCACTATATAAACCAAAGAATTCTTTACAAATTCGCTACACCAAATCTTTCATATCTTGGGTTTATATAAGTGAGCAACTATAAAGTTTAAGAGTAAGCCACTGATTTTGAGGATCCTTAAGTCTAATTGACTAGAGGAACCTCGAGTTAAAAGTTTTGAGGTATTTGCATAGGCTAGCACCAAGGGCAAAATACCAGTGCACTCAATGCGTAGTCTTGCCATTGAGTTTTGGCTTTGGTGTGTGCATCTTTAGAGGCCACACACTTGGGTGGCTCTTTGGAACGTGGAAGAGCTTGCTGAGTTCGAGGAGAAAAGCTTCTAGATTGGAGGGAGGACTGGATGAGTCTTCGGTTCAAGTAAGTCTTTTTATTTTTATTTTAATTAGAGTTCTTATGATATTTAGCATGTTTAGGTTTATGTTCTTTACATGTTTTATGAGTTTTATGCTTAGAATATATAGTAACATGCCTAGGCTTGTAGAGTAATCAAAACAAATGAGTCTTGGGCAAAGGAAAAGCGGCATAATAATTTTGATTTTCCGCTGCGCACTCGCGGTTGCTTCCCAACATTGACATCATCTTATACTTGTAAGGGATGATGTGGTCGTCTGGGTCAGTCGACCCGTCATACATTTTCATATCTGGAGGACTGAACTTCCTTGGTAATTCTACGGAAGTGATAGTCTTAATAAATGGTGTGTCAGAAATTGTCTCGGCTCTACTTTTCCTTATTGGTAGTTTGACGCATGGCAGGCTGGACAAGATTGCTTCTTTGAACTCTAACATTTCTTTGCGCATGTTGGAAGCGACTTGCTAAGCTTGGTCGACTGGAGAAATTGGCACACTTGTATGATTTCTTGGATGGTCGCCTGGGGAAGGATCATCATTTGCCACATCATTGAATGTCTCCAAAAGATTGGATGGAGCCATATGATTGTTGGGATTATCGGGAGAATCACGTTGTTGAGAGGTGGAAGAGATTAGTTCCAACTGCTTCTGAAGGTTTATATTGGAGCTTTGTATGGTCAGGTTCTTCTCCTCCAAAGTTCGTAATCGTTCTTGCAGCATAGTTATTTGGGCTGCAATTGGATCTGGCGCATGCTCACTGCTTGAAGCCATGAGTGACTGTGCTTTAGGAATTGTAGACTGAGAGATCTTTGCTCGCTATGAATCACTAAGGCCCCACGGTGGGCGCCAAATTATAGATGCTGGATTTCGGCCGAGGTCCACAATCGAGAATTTGTATGTTGGGGGCACTAGCGATCCTGCAAAACAAAGATAGTGTGAGCGGGGAGTATACTACCCACCGGTGTGGTGGGTGCCGGGGACACTCCGACGCCCAAGTCAGTAGTATGAAATGAGCTGTAAATAAGTAAAATGTGAAAGCAGAGTTTGTTAATACCTTATCTTTCTTTGGGTGGCCGTGAGGGCGGTGATAAGTGTTTAGGGAATGGGTAGCTCTGAGAGCATGCGTCAGAGAGCAGAAGACTTGAATGTGAGAAGTCAAGCTTTTATGCCAATGTCTTGGTTTCTGCCTCTATTTATAGATTGAACAAATCTACTTAATAACTGTCATGGGAGATGTACTTACGAATATGAGGTCCACAAGGTGCTGACACCTCTGGCAACGGGGCCTCTCACATGTTAAAGATTTCTCTTTTATAAAGTAGAGAATATTATGTTTAAAAGATGGGGAGACAGTTTGGTGAATGATTAAATGGGGGATTTGTCCCTAAGTTATTGGTTTGGCATGTACGTCATTCGTTGAAGTGATCTGGGCTGGATTATTACCTTTGGGCTTTGTTTGATGTTGAGGCTTGAAGTGAAAAGACGATCTTACCCTTGGCCCAATTTTGGCCCGTACATCAACTCACTTACAAAGAGAGCCTTAAGATAAGACCACACGAAATATTCTTCAATTTGGCGCTTGAGTCTTCACATCCATTTTGCTCTTTATCAATCAATTTCTTCGACGTCTTTTTGTAATTTCCGCAAATGTGAGTTGAAGTCTTCCGCATTGCATCACCAAATCCATCTTGAGTGCTATGGCACTAACAACGAGCTCGCGACACAGCGCAAATTTAGTTGTGGCGCCGCGAACCTGAAGTGGGGTTCCATCTCAAATTTGGCCTTGGTTGTGCGTGATGCAAGTGGGCTGCGTCGCGCCACAACTTGCTTCTTCTCTGCGTTGCATCGCAAGGTGAGTTATGGCACGCCACAAGTTAAAATTGCATTATGCCTCAAAATTATACTAGGGAGAGACGTGCCACAAAGAATTATGTTGTGCCGCTCACCTTGAAATATGGATGAAAGCTAATTTGCGCTCTAATTAGCCAAATTTCCACCCGATGCATCCGACTTAGACTTTCTACAGTCCCGACCTACAAATCACATGAAAAACACATCAAATCGCTCACAATGATCGATTTAATTCACAAAATATAAGATAAATATGTGATAAATATAGATATATTGACCGCTTATAATATCACTCGACATATTCATTACGGTTTCCATGGCTGCTATATTCGGTAGCCAAACAAGAACAAGAGAGCAGATGGCTAATTAGCTTGTTCTTCTTCTTCACCATTTTTTTCCCCTTAGCACTACTATCATATAAGAACAGACCGTAGCAACTGAATGGTCATAATCAAATAATCAATTACTTAGGTCAAAGAGCTAGCCAACAACATGTGCTTCTACAGGGGACCACCGTAATACTATTTTCTGTTGGTTAATTATAGAATTTTGTTTGTCTCCATTGTCGGTCATGACTTTTTTCAGTTGAATAAAAGTCCAAAAACTACTATACAAAAATACCATCACAAAGCTGCATATTTAAAAAAAAAGCCTTAGCTTCGGCAGAAAAGCTACTTGCCTTTGTGCTTTTTTGGCTACACATCTCAAGAGCTCATGCCTTTGCTTCAAGCATAGTGCTCACTAGCTAGTCAAGGTGTTTAAGTACATCATTTCTGATAATTAATTAAGAGTTAACTTAATTATTTAGCCTAATACAATTTCACAATGCCCCAGTAACATAGATTTGAATTTCTCTCAACATGAAAATATTCACATGTAATCAAATAGGCAGTCTGTGTTAATTCCACGTGAAAACTCAAAATGAGCCTTGTACATGAAAGGAAATGATAAAACAAATTTTAGGTCAAGTGATTTTTAGATTATGATCAATTAATATTAATTCAGCCGCAACCCAATATTGAAATTACATTATATGCTCATTAAAGCAATTAAATTAATATGATCTTATTATATATTCAATTGATAATAAGAAAATACCAATTTAATTTAATATGACAATTATTTGAGCTTAAGCAGCATATATACACCCCACTAATTAGGTCAAAAGAAGAAGAGTGTGACAGCCATGCTTTGGCCACAATATAAACCTTTCTTGTGACCCACTTTTGGTTCTATATTATAATGATGATGGTGCTGGTTTTTTTTTTTTCTCCTTCAAAATTCTATCTAAGCAATGATGGCTGTGACAAGAACTCTTTTCTCTTTTGTGATATCAATCAGAACTCGTTGGAGGGATTCACATTGTTAGAAGATTCCATCAATAAAGATAAGTCCAAACATAAATATATAAACTAGCTGACATTATAAGGGGAAAAAAACAGCCAAGTTTTGCTGTGACAAATTTGATTTTTGATCAAGTGCTTCATCTTAAAAGCCTCAAAGATATCAATTATAGTCTCCTTGGAGACCATGCAAAAGCCTCTTTTGCTCCACTTTTTTTTTTTTTTTTTTGGTTAGTATTATTTCTCTTTGATTCAAAGAGAGTAAAAAATATTGCCTATTTGTCTTTCAAAATTTTCTGCTTTTAATTTTACTTTGTAGATAACATAACAAACATTTTTGAAGTCTGTTTCTATGATTTGAGACACAGCTGGTCTTGTTTTTTTTAATTTTTAATGTATTAATTACTACAATTAATACACATGCGTGCTATTTGATATTGCACCAACAACCCACTTGATACAAATCTATGAGGTTTGAGGGAAATGGGAATTTAGGTGATTGATTAGTTAAATTGTGTTAAAATTTTCATAATTTTCCGTCGGCATGTATTAATAGTTATAAATGATTAAAATTTAATTACATATAAATTTTTATTTAATAATTATCGATAATAATTGATAAAATAAAAAAATAAATAAAAAAACAAAAACAAATATTCAAATATTTGATGATGAGAATTTGAGTGGGCAGATTGTGTTGGTTGACTGAAGAGTTGAAAAATCTTAATTTTTTTTTAAAATTCTAATTTATTAGCATTTAGCAATAAATGATAGAGACACATATAAATAGTACAGATACAGCCACATATACTTATGTGGTTGGACAGTCACCACGAAATCATTACAAGACCATCTTAATTTTGTGGTAGTTGTCCAGTCACATAAATATCTGTGGTTGAATTTGTATAATTTATTTATGTCTCTAATATTTTCGTAAACATTTCAAACTGTTGAAAGATTTCATCAAACCCAACGTTCTTAGAAAAAAAAAATTTAATTTCGAATTATGATTCTTTTTAGTTTAACGAGACATATGGATTAAACTATCTATAGTATCAAATTTTAAGAAATAATGAAGTGCTCAGGCTTCCTTGTATTTGAATCCAATATGAGAAAATCATGGAAACTAACCAAAAGTATTTTTTTTTTCCCGAACAAATTGGTTAATTTGAATGAATTTATTAGATTTTAAATTGATATTAATAACTTAATAAAATTCGTTCACTATCTATGTTACAGACGTTTATAATTATGCCGACTGTTGGGAAAAGTTTTGGAAAATATTTTTTTTTTTAATTTTGAGACATAAATTTAAGTGGGAACCATTTATGATAATGATGAGATCATAAGAAATTTGGATTCTCCCTCGCGAGTACTTCAAATTGTATATTGATACGCTCAAAATGATGTTTGGGTGAATGCGAATTTATCTCACAAAGTGCACCCATTGAGAAGGAAAATTAAAGGAAATAAACTTATCTCACATTTAAAAATCAACTAAACGGTTTATATATAATTACTTAATTGTAAAGTGTTAAGAAGTTATGAATAGAGTCTCTCTCTACACGCACATCTGCAGGGGGTGCAAATCATAGCCTGATTCTTGGGTGTTGGTCCATCTTGAATTAATATGTGTTCGCACGTCCTGCGTATACGAATGTGCCCCAAATCAAGGTAGGCTCGCGTTGGCCTTGATTTTGCTAATTTTCTTTTATTTTTATTTTTTTGTGACTTTTCATCTACTGTAACACTAGCAGATATACTATTATTCAGGGTATTGACCATTGGAAAGCTATAGTGAGAGTACTCAGATACCTCCGGTTTATTTGTGATTATGGATTGCACTATACTGGATATATGGCTGTACTTGAAGGATACATTGATGCAAACTGGATATCTGACGTGAAAGACTCAAAGTTTACAAGTGGCTATGTATTTACCTTGTCAGGTGCAGTTGTATCGTGAAAATCCACTAAACAAACTGTGATTGCCATATCTACAATGTAATCAGAGTTCATTACATTATATAAATTATAACACCCCGCCAGAGGAAGAATGCTACCGGCAGGAGACAGGATTGACTCATCTCATAAGCCTCTGAATTTACCGAAAATTTGGCATGATGTATCCTAAAACTGGACAACCTGGATCACAGTCCAGCATCAAAGGGAATCTAAGAAGACATCAAACAAATAAAAAGACCTCAGGTCCACAAGAATCTCATCAAAATCATATCTTAAGGGCTCCGCCCACATCATCTATCAACACTCAAGGGCTATATGCCCACCATATCATAAACAATCAAAACATTTACTTAATATTTATACAAATAGCGTGTTAAGCACGACAAATAGAGCAATAACCAAATATCCTAAACTTCTTAAACTTCTCTCGGGACACTTCTAAGGGTGACTGCTGCTTGGGTGATCCGCGTCTCGAGCATAACTTCCAAAGCTGCAATGGTTGACCCATCTGGTAGCCAACCTGCAAAACTAACAAACTGATTTGGTGGGAGTTATAAAAACTCAGTAAATAACCTTGCTAATATTATAACAAACAAGTCAAATATAAACTTCAAACAAACAAATCAAACATATCAACAGTTTATCAAACTAAATTGTTTCAAGTTCAGATTTTATTAACTTGTTATTAACTTTATACTTAACTTATGTCAAACTTTCATATTTACATATCCACATATGCGTTAATCTAATAGCTAACATCCAAAGCATACAAAGCAAAGCGTGAATACCATAGAGTACATCGTTTAATATCAAATACATTTCAATCACATGAATCATGAAGTCATACATATATACTTTTATCACAATTATCCATCTTTGAAATATCATCAAATCGGCAACTCAAATAAATTGTCTTCAATACCAATACAAACGTACTGTAACTCTTGACAAACTTTCTTCAATACCAAAAATCTTATGATAACTTAACATTCGTATCTCTTTCACAATATTCGTATATACAATACAAACTTAGCACATACATTTTATAGCATCGTATGGTCACATCGGTTTACATGTCATTCTTTCATTTCATGCACACATACACCATCCATACATATCACATGATCTATCACACGTACACATATAACCAAGCATACACAACAATCCAGGCATCTAGGAACACATCCAGGCATCCAAGAACACACAATCAAGACATCACATACATATGAGCTGGGTCACACATACAATGCTTACGGGACTCATTACCTATTTTAGAATAGGTATGAGATTAATGTCGTCTGAATGGATTTCCTAACCAGCTCGGCTACTACATCACGAAATCATTAACCAACTAAATATACACACATGCATACATATCACGTGTCACAAACTCATTACACAATTTCTCATACACAAGCATATACATGACAAACATTGCTTAATCATTCAGAATCGTCATACACATATGTTTATATATATATCAAACATATGAATATGCTTATTACTTCGAATTCTGATACCATGACCTTTATAATCCTCACATCTTTTACTTATCAATCAACATTCACCATTCATATATGTATCCAATCAATCACGAACTTCCAACACTCAGAAAAGACTTAGCATATACCAACTCAACCTCTATACCACTAAATCGTATACATTAATCAATAATAAACTTATCCCAATGACGCACATCTACACATACTATTATAAATTTTGAAGTCATAACTTATTTCTTTTACCGATCCTTTACACTCAAATCATATATATCCAATCATCCCATACATATAAAAATATGTGGTATATGCTTATACACATGTTTATACATACTCATATATTTACATACATTAATGCATATTAGTACCGATTCATACACTTCCATACATCCATATATACACATAAACATTAAGCTGATTTCATGTCTCACTTCATATCATATCAATAACAAGGATCCATACCCGTGGTAGTCGATTATCCTAACCATACGTGATCTCGAACTTCGTTCTCAAGAATATACATTAACTATCCTCTTTTAACCTAATATGTCAATCACACACACAGAGAGAGATAGATATATATATATATATAATCAAACACGAAATAACCAATTTAAGTTCTCATCGCATGGTTTACTTACCTGGCTTCGCGAGCACTCCAGGTCCTAATCACACCTGTCAAAACAAATGGTGAAATGCCGTCAGAAACACGACTTACAGAGTTCTCGACTAAACTACGATAAACTCTCGGATCTTTCCGGAACAACCAAATCAAGTATGTTTTTAATGTTTTTAGTTCCAATAATCTTAAAACACCATTACAAACTATTCCAAACCATCAGTTCACCTAAATTCTTGGTTTACATGTTCTTGGAAAATCTTCCGAAAAAGTTTTCGCAACCGCCACTGAGGCGTCTTGAACCCTTCAAACCTACCCAGATTTATCCAAAATGTTTGTAATATCATATAAAACTCATACTATCGTTAAAATCAAAACACATCATTCTACACAAAAATCCACTTTTACCGGAAACTTGCATATTCTATCGGATCGATCAAACTCGTTCCGTTATCACTCGGATTCTACCAAATGCTCATATTCAATATACTAATACTCAAACAATTCAATTCATATCAATATGATATCCTACGAAGCTACTGGAAACATCTGAATATTTAGAGGAAAACTTGAAATTAACGGATTTTTACCGTGAGGTCTTACCGAGATTTCGAGGCCATATACGGACTCCAAACGATCTCACGAACGAGCTGAAATCGACGAAATTCCAATCGGAGTTACTCTTCACGTGGGTCACTATTCATCTAAATCTTCCTTCCTCGTTTCACGTGCAACCGAGCACGGATCATAAAAATCATCACTACCATCTTATAGTACTCTCCGAGAGCGTTGATTTGGTGGGTGGCTCGGGTCGTGAAACGAAACGACGAGCCAGGATCTACAAAACCCACCATGCGCATCTCCTTCGTCGTTTGCCGGCGTCTCTGCCTCGTTGACGGCCACCAGCAGATGCGTGGTGGATGAACACTTCCCCTGCATCGGTACGTCATCCGACGGTGGTCGGCTAGTCGTCAGCGCAACCAGATGCCCTCCTTGCATTTTTTTGGGAAGGTGGTCGAATGAGAGAGTTTTAGAACTTATACTCTTTTGGAAATTCTTGAAACTATGGGGTATTTATAGAAAATTTCTAAAAATTACATTATGACTGATAAGTGCGATTTATACCCACGTATTCATGCATTCTTAGCTTACTATTTTGTTAGATTCCATATCATTAAATGTATTTTATAGTTCCTTTATGTTTTATTTGTAGGAAGCATTGATACATGGATTTTGGGGCATTTGTACGTGTTCTGGGACCATACGGACGCATCGGAAGCACACGGGAAGAACAAAAACGCAGAACACAACATCCAGAAAGACTACCACGCATCACGACGCGCCCTTCCCACGCGTCGCGACGCAACCACAGAAAGCTGTGTATAATAATTTCCAGTGAGTTTGGTGTCGCGGCGCCCCGCAGACCCCCAGAAACACCAATTTTAGGGTTTTACATGCACAATGACTCCATGACATTATTGTAAATACATAAGTTCGTCCAAGACCTAAAAGGGGAGGCTAATACACAGCACAAAACACAAAACACTTATTTTTAGAGAGATCCAATGAGGAGGATTGAAGAGCGACAAGATGAGACGAAGACGATGACGTCCGAATAGGAAGGGATTCAAATCGGGTTTTATCATCTAGTTTCTTTCTTCAACTCTAATGATTTCCATTAGATTCATGACATGTTCTTATTATTTTTATCTTTAGTCATGAACTAACTCCTTAATTCGGGAGAATGATGTAACTGATGCTTGAATCTTTGTATTATTTGTCAATATTGTTATGAAGTTTTATTAAGTTTATTTATATTCTCTTGTGTTTACTGCTTCTTGTTTGTTTGCCACAAATTAAGATGATGAATGTTTAGAATCTATCACTCGGGAGAGAGGGATTTTGAATAGGATTTAGAGAATATAACCTAGGAGTTTTATAGAGTGCAGGAGAATTTATAGTTCCTTTGAAGTCGTTAATATAGAATCACAAGACGTAATAAGTTGTTAATTACTAGATTTTTATAGGGATATCAAAGTCTGTAATTGATAATATTTTCACTGATGCTCGAGAGAGGGAGTGAATACTTTAGGATTCTTGACTTATAAACAATACAATTGAACAATGATTAATTGGCATGACAAATAGATAGGGGATAGTTAGGTGAAATCAGACTCTAGAATCTATATCGTATTGGTTCCTCTTATCTAACTATTTTCATATCTTATTTATTTAGTTAAATCTTTATTAATTATTTTCTAAATAAAGTTAGGATTATCAATTATAGTACTTAGTGTGAGTTGAACACAATTCATGTGGGTTCGACACTCTTTCACTTATCTATACTAAAACTTGACACTGTATACTTGCGGTACGATATAAAATATCACATTAAGTTTTTAGCGTCGTTATTGGGGATTATTTGTTTAATTCACATGAATACTATTACCAAGTAATCTTAACTTTAATTTAGATTTTTATCTTTTATTCTTAGTTCATTTTTGTTTTGTATTTTTTTTTGTTTAGTTTTTATTTGATTATTGATTTTTTTTTCTTTTGGTGCTTTAGTGAATGCGAAGATCCACAAGTCTCAACTCGCTCCTGTTTGATCCTGAAATAGAAATAATAGTGAGGAGACAAATGAAAGAAAGGAAAATTTAAAATGACGTAATAGCGGCTGAAAACAGAGAGAACAACCCACGCCAGGTGGCAATCAGAGATCACTTCAAGTCGATCATAGATGATACTTATTCGGGGATTGCCCATCAACCAATCAACGCCAATAATTTTGAGCTAAAACCTGCATTGATCAACATGGTACAAAAGAATCGGTTTGGGGGTTCAGTTGTAGAGGATCCCAACATGCACTTAAGGATGTTCATGGAGATCGCAGATACCATAAAGATGAATGGCATGACTAAAGAGGCTATCAGACTACGCTTGTTCTCATTCTCTTTAAGGAATAAAGCGTGGGATTGGCTTCAATCAATACAGATGGGGAGTATCATGACATGGCAGGATATGGCCACGAAATTTCTTGAGAGGTTTTTTCCACCAGCTAAATCAGCTCAACTGAGAGCTGAAATTAACATATTTAAGCAGCTGGAGACTGAGACTCTGTATGAAGCATGGGAGCACTTAAAGGATCTACTGTGAAGATGCCCACAATATGATTATGCAGACTGGGTCCAGATTCAGTTGTTCTATAATGGGCTGAACGGTTCGAATAGGACTGTGGTTGATGTAGCATCTGGGGGAGCTCTATTCAAGAAATCAGCTGAGGACGCCTATAATCTGTTAGAAGAAATGGCCATTAATCACTTCCAATAGCCAAGTGAATGCACTATAGTAACCAAAGTGGCTGGAATATATGAAGTAGACCCTCTTGTGGCACTTACAGCTCAGATTTCCACCCTATCGAATCAAGTAGCAGCCCTCACAAATCCACGAGTATAACCATCTATTGAATCAGCAGCGGCTACAAATAGGTTGTTATTAAAATGAGACCCGAACTTTGAGCAAGTCTAATATGTGAACAATCGAAACTTCAACATCTATAGAGGCAATCATGTGCCTAACCGTTATCATCCGAACCTGTCATATGCTAATACAGAGAATGCCTTGTAACCTTTATCTAACTTCGACTATCAAAGAACTGAGCAGAAATCTTCCTTAGAAGATTTCATGAGCACGTTTGTTGCTAATACTGCAGCAAGGTTTGAGAAGAATGAGTCAAGGCTGAATAATATTGAGACACACATGGAAAATATCAGGGCCTCAATGAATTCGTTAGAAATATAGATTGGGCAGATTGCGTCCTCCATGAACAATCAACAGTAAGAAATATTTGGATAAACTGCCACAGCCCGCAAGCTATCTTTTTCATGTCACAACAACCAGTGGATACAAAAGAAGAAGTCAACATGACCATTTGGGTGGTTGCGTCTGGCTGAAGACGTTAAACTTAGCGCTAGCGGGGAGGCAACCCTTGCATTTGTTTTATTATTATTTTCTTTATTTTTATTTTTATTGTGTGCTAATTGTTTATTTATTCGTTTTGCATGCTATTTATGCAGGTAGCACGAGACACACAAAGCCCGCACAACCAAAATCTGACCAGCAGGAGCCTGGTCAACTCCATGCACGGTAGTGTTGTTCCTTAATTTTGTTTCTTTATGTTTATCTTACATTGAGGACAATGCAAGTTTTAAGTTTAGGGGTGTGTGCATGTAGTTGTTCCTGCTATTTAAAAAAAATTCTTTAATTTTTTATTTTTATTCCTTGATAGTAAAGCATAAGTCTAATGATGATTTTGTTTGTTTTCGATGTAATTTTAGAAACGATAAGTTCCCAAGTGATTTTTATCTGATGCCTTGAGCAGGTGATCTAGGTTAGACTCGTAAGCACTTAATAATAGGTTTTAAGTAGTAAGAACCTAGGTAGTTGGCAAAGTGACTAGTTGACGAAATTGTTTGCCGATGAATGATTGTTTGCTTAGATATCTATCTCAATATGTTAGTATTATAATGTATGGTATGGTAAGGGAAAAGAAACCACTTATAACCGATAAGCGTGAAGCTACCCATGGGCGAGTGTTAGGACCACCATGAGGATAAATGTTACCTTAAATGGTAGGCGTGTTAAAAAAATATTGTACCATACTGAGCAAGGAAAGTCAATTACAGAGTTAATTTGAGATATCTAGGTTGGTTTGACCCATCGGATCTCAATTTTTGAGACGAAATCATTGAGTTGGCTTATTTATGAGTCGAGCTGTGAATAAACATTTACACACACGCACTGTGAGTCTGGCTTAGATGGTTTATTCAAGAACTTGGATTTAAGTTGCGTTGAGTACTTTGAAGGTTCTCTGATTTCATTGATAAGTACTCTTTGAGGACAACATTATGCATAACTATCAAGAACTTGGATTTAAGTTGCGTTGAGTACTTTGAAAGTTCTCTGATTTCATTGATAAGCACTCTTTGAGGACAACATTATGCATAACTATCGGGACTATTTTATTTGTTATTTTTATATTTTTGCATGATTGCATGTTTACGAATGACGTTTGTGGGTATCGTCGATGTAAGCCCTCACGAGACTATAACTCGTCCATTATGGCTGCCTAGGGATTTATTGTTTGTTTATTTATTTAGTTTTTATTTTGTCTTTTGCTCGGGACTAATAAAATATTAAGTTTGGGGGTGTTTGATAAGTGTGGTTTATACCCACTTATTCCTGCATTCTTAGCTTACTATTTTTTTAGATTCCATATCATTAAATGTATTTTATAGTTCTTTTATGTTTTATTTATAGGAAGCATTGATACATAGATTTTGGGACATTTGTACGTATTTTGGGACCATGCGGACACATCGGAATCACACGGGAAGAGCAGAAACGTAGAACACAACATCCCAGAATACTGCCACGCGTTGCGACGCGCACTTCCCATGCGTCGCGACGCGACCAAAGAAAGTTATGCATAGTAATTTCCATTGAGTTTGGCACCGCGGCGCCCCGCAGACCCCCAGAAACACCAATTTTAGGGTTTTACATGCACAAGGACTCCAGGACATTATTATATATACATAAGTTCGTCCAAGACCTAAAAGGGGAGGCTAATATACAGCACAAAATACAAAATACTTATTTTTAGAGAGATCTAAGGAGGAGGATTGAAGAGCGACAAGAGGAGACGAATACAGTGACGTCCGAAGATGAATGGATTCAAATCGGGTTTTATCATCTAGTTTCTTTCTTCAACTCTAATGATTTCCATTAGATTCATGACATGTTCTTATTGTTTTTATCTTTATTCATGAACTAACTCCTTAATTCTGGAGAATGATGTAACTGATGCTTGAACCTTTGTATTGTTTGTCAATATTGTTATGAAGTTTTATTAAGTTTATTTATATTCTCTTGTATTTACTACTTCTTGTTTGCTGGCCACAAATTAAGATGATGAATGTTTAGAATCTATCGCTCGGGAGAGAGGTATTTTGAATAGGATTTAGAGAATATAACCTAGGAGTTTTATAGAGTTCGGGAGAATCTATAGTTCCTTTGAAGTCGTTAACATAGAATCACAAGACGTAATGAGTTGTTAATTACTAGATTTTTATAGGGATATCGAAGTCTGTAATTGATAATATTTTCACTGATGCTCGAGAGAGGGAGTGAATACTTTAGGATTCTTGACTTATAAACAATACAACTGAACAAGGATTAATTGGCATGAAAAATAGATAGGGGATAGTTAGGTGAAATCAGACTCTAGAATCTCTATTGTATTGGTTCCTCCTATCTAACTATTTTCATATCTTATTTATTTAGTTAAATCTTTATTAATTGTTTTCTAAATAAAGTTAGAATTATCAATTATAGTACTTAGTGTGAGTTGAACACAATTCATGTGGGTTCGACACTCTTTCACTTATCTATACTAAAACTTGACACCGTATACTTGTGGTATGATATAAAATATCACAACAATGACCCCGAAAATTACAATTAGGTCATTTCATGAGGCTTTCTTGAAAATTTATATTTTTGAACCCCTTCTGATACAAATTTCGAAAAGTGTTCATCATGAAATTTGTTCGTCTCGGACAAACGAGTATGATGGTATAATCAGCTCAATCGGAGTTCGTTTGCTATATTTATAGCCGAAATAAGAAACTTTTATGCTTATAATGATAAAATCAGAAATCGCGTAACCGGTTCTCATACAAGAAAAATAAAAGAAAGTGGATAAAGTAAAGAGAAGTGAGAAAAATATTCAATATTTTTTTTTTAAAGAAAGTCTGTAAAATAAAGAGAAGTGAGAAAGTGTCGAACCCACGCGACAAAGCTTCAATTATACTATATGTATTTTGGATAACATTTAGAAGATATATAGAATTGTGAACACCCATGAATTACTGCCAGGTATAGTGCTTTATTTTGGATAACATTTAGAAGATATTATGCTCATGCATATCACATCATTTATGCATACATTGTCTAATTACAATGGCAAACAAAAGTATGGTTATGTATTTAATCTTCACTTTGATACTTTTTAACTTCTTGTATATCTTCACCATATCATCATTCAGCTCCAAGTGTTAATCCTCACTCGGAATCTCATCACCAGTGTTAGGAATTACCAAATCTTCATTTGTAACCCACTTCCAAAACCCGCAACGTTTCATTTTACATGATCAGAACATTGCATTAGGATTTTGTGTTGTAGTTGAGACCATAGTAACTGTTTGCACACTGCAAATATAATATTT
The DNA here is from genome assembly GCA_019454045.1 of Zanthoxylum bungeanum. Taxonomy (NCBI): domain Eukaryota; kingdom Viridiplantae; phylum Streptophyta; class Magnoliopsida; order Sapindales; family Rutaceae; genus Zanthoxylum; species Zanthoxylum bungeanum. The sequence continues at coordinate 5,945 of SKCR01023271.1, read as the reverse complement.
TGGCATGCAATACACTTTTCTTGCTTTGTTTGACCTACTAAAACTACCACTAAATGTGCTATTAGAATGCATTGTAAGTGTGTCTTTTTTAGTATTTGATATGCAAATGATTTGTATTAGTTTATATAGAGAGGAGACTTAATATTTTTGTCTCCAACGATAACAAATACATATCCAACGTTCATTCTATGAATAAGGGTATTTCGGTACTCTCACCTTAAAATCATTAACCGCCACTCACGAAGTTTGACTCTCTATATATATATAAAAGTTAAACATTTTTAAGCTCTCTCAATACGCCACGTAGGTGTCTCAATTTTGAAATAAGAAAAATAAAATAAAATAAAATAATTTTAATTAAATATTAAAGAGATATTATCATTTTTCCACCCAATAATTTATCAATGTGCAATATAACACTAAAAATTTAAAAATAATCGGTCTTCAACCTGATGTTACGAAAATGTACAATTTCCCACCCAAATTCAAACTCTGTGAGTGATTGTTACTGATTTTAAGGTGAGAGTACTAAAATACCCCTAATTGCAGAATGTGAATGCTAGATATATGTATTTATTACCGTTGGAGACCGGTGAGAAATTGTACATTTTCGTAACATCAAGTGGAAGACTGAATATTTTCAAACTTTTAGTGTTAGACTGCACATTGACAAATTATTGGATGGAAAAATGATAATATCCCTTTAATATTTAATTAAAATTATTTTATTTTATTTTATTTTTCTTATTTCAAATTTGAGTCGCCTACGTGGCGCATTGAGAGAGCTTAAAAATGTTTATATATATATATATAATTTAATATTTTTAAAAAAAAACTTTTCGAGCTCAACTTTTAAGAACCTAAATTTTGAGCTTTTATTAGTAGAGGTAAAATACTCATTTTAATCCCCCCAATAACTCTACTTAAAATACAACCAAACACCACTAAAAATAAAAAAATAAAATAAAATAAAAGAAATAAAAACTCTTTTACCTTTACGAAAAGTCATACCAAACATGCACTCAAAACGTCTTTTGTCGTCTAAAATTGTTGAGTATAACGTTTTTAGGGTAAAATACTATTTGAGTGTAACTTTTTAAAGGTAAAATAATATTTTTCTATGATACAATAACTTAAAATTTAAACAAACCTGACATGCAAATATGAAATACCTAAAAAATGGAGATTAATGCAGTGAATTTTAATGGAAACAGATATACAACATGAATGTTTTAGATAATAATAAAAAGATATATGAATTGATTGGTTTATGCGCCCTTACTCTAAAAACTAAAAAAATCATTCATCCTAATACATATATACAGAGACCAAAATTATCACTATAAGAAAACCGCAAAAATTTTGGCGTCGAAATATGACGACGCGGAGAATAGATGCTAAAAGTTGATCGCGGAAAGGTTTTAGCGTCGATATTTTTATTTTCGACGCTAAATATAAACATTTGGCGACGCTAAATCTATTCAAAATTATTTAAAAAAATAAAATATTATTAATATATATATATATATAATTATCAATAATTATATTTAGCGTCACCACCATGGGTGGACCCCAGACCTAAACCTGGTATCATCCAACAGTAGGCTTAGCCTAAGCCCACACAATCCATATTTATAATTCTACAAATTCATGTAATTGGTGTGACTTGAAACCACTAGGTTATGATGCGTTTATTGTTATAAGATGTAAAGAATAATATTTATCTATGCGCGCATATAATGGGTGGGCATCACACCTAAACTCAAATATCATTAATTATTTATAAATAACATATTATTATTATTATTACTACTACTACCACTGCTTCTTTTATGAATATTATTATTTATAATTAATATATTATTACTAAGTAATTATTATTATTATTATTATATTATTATTATTATTATTATTATTATTATTATTATTATTATTATTATTATTATTCAGAGTATTTGTAATACATTTAGCATCTCAACTCAATGGGCGACGCTAAAATATGAACATATGGCGGGCTAACTAAGTTCGACGCTAATTTTTGACAATTCTTCATATTTAGCGTCAACATTTAGTAGTCGACACTAAAAACCTTAATTTTTTGCGTCGAAAATATGTTGGCGATGCTAAATTTCTTGATGACGCTTAATCTTTGGACGTTAAAGATCATTTTTCTTATAGTGTACCGAGAATTATACGCAATATTTAGATTTGATTTGATGACACACAAATAGTGGGAATGAAATTTGTTTGGATGCGACCAGAAATGACAAGGGATTCTGATGATGTTATGATAAAGATTTTGATTTGAATTGATGTTTTGGTGGATATATAATCAGCAGAAAAAGGTCCTGTATAGAGTTAAAATTATAATGGTGGTTGAATGAAAGTTCCAGGAATTATTTGAGTCTTGAGATAAAAAGATTGGTAGAAGATGAATGCTTTTAATTAAAACATCATTTTCAACTCATTATCCTGAAAACGACTCTCAAGTTTTATTGAAAAAATAATTCCAAGAGCTAGTGATATCACATCATAATAGTTCCACACGGAAGGATTTGATGTGTACTAAATATTTAAAATAATATTAGTTATATTTCCTGATTATTTTATCGGTATTGAATTTTTGTTTTTTCATAGATATATATTCTTGAGAAAGTATCTGAGGGAGTGCACCTAGTATTATTAGCATGTTTATGCGTATGTATCAGGAATACAACTGGTCAAGTTTTGGAAGATATAATGATCAAATGTATTTGATCATTATAAGAGTTGAGTGCTTGATATGTTAAATTGAAACCCCATCAAGTTTCCATGAAATTTTTATGAGTGGTGAGCCCTTGCTGTCCTCCATTTCTGTCATTTTCTGAAATGAAGCAATAACCAATTGAAGTTGGACACCCATTTCAATTTGGTGGGGATGAAATTTGCTTATCTTGATTACCATTTGATGGAAGGATGATTTAGAACCCCCCACCGTTTGCAATATTTTTGAACAACTCGATCTGCCTATCATTATCAATGATATTCGCATTATATTCCTATTGTTTTTCCTTTCTTTACTTGGAAAATCAAATGTATTTTCATTTATTAGTTCATTAATGCTTTGAATGTAAATGTACACCATTTCAATGAAATCAATGCTCCCTATCATTATTTTTGTTACCGTTTGATCTAAATTTTCCAAAGTAAAATAGGATTTTCCTCTTATATATTTTAAAATTTAAATAATCTAACATACAATAAATATAGTTGATAAATATAAAATAGTTTTAACAAGATTTTTAATGGAAACAAATATCAACAATGATAGATGCACAAAAATTAGTATAAAAAAAAATTTGCTAAAAGATAAGTAAAATTATTTATTTTTTAGACAAATTCTGTTTGTCTTTTAATTTGTTTGTGCTAATTTTCTGCATTAATTTTTGTCTACCTATCATTGCCCAATATAAACTATAGCTTTTTTGAGTTACTTTTAAAAATATAAGTACTAACAAAGTAATTAATGTTGGAGTTAGTGCTTGAAGCGTTAATCCGAAAAATATATTGTACATTATATTTTATTATTTATTAATAAAATAACTGCATTTTCATTTCAACCTTATTAATGGTAATGTCATTATGCATATTAAATTGATATATATAAATATGCTAAGAATGACATCGACCTTAGAATAGTCATGTAGTAATACTTGACACTAGGTGGTCGGACATTGAGATAGTATTACTACTATAAATTATTCTTAAAGCAAAATATTTATAATCGTTGGTTTTGGAATACGGTCGAATTCCTATAAATTATAAGACTAGCACATGTCGTATATTAGAATTGGAGTTTCAATGGTTTGACCCGATGTACAATGAGCAAGGGAAGCTCCTATAGACATGTGGGTATTCGTTGGAGCGAATACTGAATGACTCACAGGTGATTACTAATAGTTGGAAGTACACGCCACCGTTAATAGGAATCTACTCGAGTCGAGTAGCATATGCGATCCTTTGATTATAGGATAACATTGATTTTGTGTGTGATCCTCCACACTTTGATGCTATATATGTCAGAGACCTTTCATGGTCTGACCGTTAGATGTTTGTTGGGTGTGGACCGATGCACTCATTAATCAAATGCGTATAAAGATAGGATTTGTTTACCCGTATGTAAACCATAAGGGGTTTAGGTATCCATGTGAGTAAGTCATGATACTTAAGACTTTGGCCAAAGCCGATCACCTATGGTGGATCGCATGTATCAGAAATAGTATTCTGATTAGTTATAAAGAATCGTAGACATGTCGACATGAGATATGTGCCTACCTTGGAAACTTGAGGGTGTAGTCTATGTTTCCTAAGCACAACTCGGATAGCTTATGACAGGGAGATTGTTAAACATATGTGATAACCTCGACTTGTATAGTTTAGAAAGGTCGTTCGTTTTATTTACGAATTCAGAGGTGGTCGAATTGCGTACATATAAGTTAGGCTTATATGACGAACGTGTCTAGACTTAGGAGTCCCACAATATGAAATGTACTCGTTGAGAACTTGGGTAGTCGATCATTTTTACTAATAAATAATATTTGATATTATAATTATCAACTAAAATAATTAAGTGTTATTGGATAACATTAATTATTTATTTTGACCCAATTGGATTAATTGGATTAATCCAAAATCACACAAGTGCTTTGTTGTAATTTCATAAATATCTCTACCATTGGAGGATATTTTGATAACTAAAAATATGTATTAATAGGTGTATTTGGCTTGATTTAATTGGATTAAATCAAAGTGGTAGACATTGAACTAATCCATTGATTAAATTTTATCATGGTTTAATTGGATTAAATCAAATTGGTAGATAAAGGTGATTAGTCACACCTAATTATACATATTTGGACAAATTGGATTAAGCTCACATAAAAGTTGATTAGAACTTTTATTAATTAAAAATTGCATAAGTTTTGCTATAAAAGACAAGTTTGAGCAAGTTTTTAATCAATGCAATATAAGCTAAAACAAGTATTGAGCAAAAGATAGAAATATTAACCTAAGTAAAGTTTTTATGAGAGAAACTTTGAAAGTTCTCTACAACAAGGAGGAGAATATCGGAACTTCGAATCAAGTTTGCTAGCTTTGGAAGTTTTCTCCAACATTTCAACAAGGAGAAGAAGATTGTATCTTCATATCAAGCTTGCTAGCTTTGGAAGCTCTCTACAATATTTCAACAAGGAGAAGATTGGATCTTGGAATCAAGCTTGCTAGGTAAGTTTGATCTTCTCTAAAGTTGTGTTTTCATTAGTGAGTTGTTATCATTAGTGAGTTGTTATCATTAATGAAACATATAGTGATATATTATGTATTGGATACATAATAACATAGCTTGATGTTGAAATTAGGCTAATGAATTGAGTATAGATGCTTTGGAAGCATTAATACAATATGATTGTGACTGAGTCAAAATATTTATGTTGGACATAAACATAAAATTAGCGTTTGGAACTCTAGATAATGGCTTGGAGCTATGGCTATCATTCTAGAATCAATTGACCACCGTTGAGTGACCTAGAATTGGTCATGAGCCACTTCAATGTGGGATTCTAATTTGATTTGTGTTTTGATTCATACTAATACATATATGTATTTAGAATACATGTATGTTTGTTATTTAACATGTGTTGATGTTGGTTTGATGTTAAAATTGGATCGATTTTAGGTGTATTGAAGTGTTTGGAGAAATTGGAAGTGTTTTGAATTGGATTCAAGGTAAATTTACTCACTGTCAATATTTTACACTGGCCAACATCTCAACTCAGGTTTCTAGCATCGCGACACTCAGTTATCAGAGCTGCAGGCTTCGCGACGCTCACCTTTGCGCGTTGTGACACCGAGCATTCACAGATTGGCTGTAGCGACTGCCAAACCTGCGCGTCGCGACACGCCGAGAG
>SKCR01023270.1:0-49550 GCA_019454045.1 Zanthoxylum bungeanum | reverse complement strand
GTGTGCTGATCAACCAGTTAGTGGCCGACTCCACAGGACAGCAAAGAAAAGCTTAGGCAAAACATAGAACGAACCTGCAACTCAATAGATGAAGCACAAGACAATATCTTTTTCGCATCTTCAGGACAGCAAAGAAAAGCTTCAAGAATCATAATACTTGATTTTCAGTATCCGAGAAGGGTAGTAAGAGAAAAATGCAAGCCGAGATGGCAGAGAGAGGGCATATTTCAAAATCTGGGAATCGGAAGACATGATTTTCTGTATCCCAAAAGGATGAGGCCGCTTTCAAAAAGACGTAATCCACCTTGACCCGATGTAGGTAGCAAGAGCAGAAAGTTGAGCCAGGTCTGAGGATGACCAATCTACCACCCCGCGAATAAGGGACACATCGGGATCTTGAGCCATGAGACCAGGGAGAACTGAGCAATCACTGGAGGAGAATTGGCAGAAGGAAACTGTAAGCGGGCCAAGGGACACCAAAGGCCATGAGGATTCCTAAAGAGGCGAAGAAAACCCTCTAGCGCAAGAAATGCCTAACCAAAGATGACATCAAGCCAATATGACAAACAAACCCCATCAGATTAGGGAATGCATCCATGCATACATCCATACATATCGCATACACACAATTTTTGTTTTGTATTCGCAGGCTTTGAAGAAAAAGCGGTGAGGATGAAGAACTTCGGGAATGGAGAACAACCTCGGGAATGAGGCTGAGCAAAGAGCCTCGAGAATGAGGACGGATCAGGGGTCGAAGTGCCTCACCACCATCAATTCGACAGTTCAGGAATGAATCCTAGGGTCAAGGCCCACGTTATCAACAGTTTGGGAATGAATCCCAGAGGTCGAAACACCTCATCATCATGGAAAAAAACTCCCCAGTGGATCGAAAAGTCACGCAGGTTGACCAAATCGCCATCACCCAACACGGTTCGGGAATGAATCCCAGGGGTCGAATCGCCTCGCCGTCAGTTCGGGAATGAATCCCAGAGATCGAAGCATCTCACACCCAGCATGGTTCGGGAATGAAACCCGGGGGTAGAAGTACCTCGCCGTCAGTTCGGAAATGAATCCCAAAGATCGAAGCATCTCACACCTAGTATGGTTCGGGAATGAATCCTAGGGGTCGAAGCACCTCGCCATCAACTCAACTTAGTTCGGGAATGAATCCCAGAGATCGAAGCATCTTACACCCAGCATGGTTCGGGAATGAATCTCAGGGGTCAAAGCACCTCGCCATCAACTCAACTCAGTTCGGGAATGAATACCAAAGATCGAAACATCTCACACCCAGCACGGTTCGGGAATGAAACCCAGTGGTCAAAGTACCTCGCCGTCTGTTCGGGAATGAATCCCAGAGATCGAATCATCTCAAACCCAGCACGGTTCGGGAATGAAACCTAGGGGTCGAAGCACCTCAGCGTCAGTTTAGGAATGAATCTCAGATATCAAAACACCTCACACCCAGCATGGTTCGGGAGTGAATCCCAGGGGTCGAAGCACCCCGCCATCAACTCAACTCAGTTCGGGAATGAATCCCAAATATCGAAGCATCTCACACCCAGCATGGTTCAGGAATGAATCCAGGGTCGAAGCACCTCGCCATCAAATCAACTCAGTTCGGGAATGAATCCCAGAGATCGAAGCATCTCACACCTAGCATGGTTCATGAATGAATCCCAGGGGTCGAAGCACCTCGCCATCAACTCAACACAGTCCGGGAATGAATCCCAGAGATCGAAGCATCTCACACCCAGCATGGTTCGGGAATGAATCCCAGGGGTCGAAGCACCTCACCATCAACTCAACTCTGTTCGGGAATGAATCCCAGAGATCGAAACATCTCGCAAAAGTAACGAAACAACAGGTAAGTCCGGAAATGGCCGACGAACCAGGTAAGTAAAAATATGTGCATGACTTTGATAGGGTTGTCACTGTCACACACTGCACAAGCCCTATCAAAGTGGGGGTGACTATTGACACTGTATTTTTGCATGAGCCAAATGATGAGCCTCGTATGGAGATACTACCTAAAAAGTTACAGAAGTTGCGAAAAATGAATGCTGGAAGGAAGGAAAACCTCCAAAATTAGACCCTCATCGGATTCGAACTCACTAGCCAGCCTCGGACTCGCTCAGTCAGCTTCTGCTTCAAACCTTAGCCTCGGCCCATTCAGCCCATCCACCCTCTGCCCATGCAATCGGCCCATAACCCACCATGCACGCCCAAAACCCCATGTCTAATCATCCCAAATATGATAAAATCTCATTAGTTATGAGAGCATCAGCATTTTCCAATTTAATGAGATTTTGGGATCATATCCTTACCAACTTAACAAAGATTTGAAATCCCCTTATCCTAGAAAGAATTCTCACTTCCTAATATAAATGATTTGAGTTTCCCTTGTAAATCCCTTAAGCACCTTATATGGGAAAGAAAATCTTGACACAAAAGGGAGGAGAGAGAGAGAATTGGAAATAGAAGGCCACAAATTGGAAGAAAAGAAGACTAAAAAAAACGTGGACAATACCCTTACCATATTTATTTTTATAGTTCCGGACGTTGCATGTCTGGCTGGACGTGAAATAGGTCCAGCCGGGTATGCGAAGTCCTACATCAAAGACGGTCAAATTTCTGGACACGTTATTTCTTTCTTTGGAATTTCGTTATTTATCATTTTTTATCTATTTATTCACTTTTATTGTTGTTTTATTATTTCGACTTTATTTTATTTATTTTTTGTTCATGTTGATGATTATACGTATATGTATTGTTATATATTTTCATGTCTATTTTTTTATGTTCGTTTACATTGCATTGATGATTATGTATGTTATTATCCCTTGCGGTATATCGGATGGAAACCCATACGTAAATTCCATAGCTGAATCTGAATGGACGGTAGTGCGGTCTGTACTTGGGATAAAACTCCACGTGTCACTCGGGAAAAACTCATATATGCATGATTAACCCCCCCCTCTTTTTTGTTTGCTATTTATTTATTGACGTTTTCCTGCTTTTGATTATTTATTATAATTTTCGTTATCGTATCTCGTATTTCTTAATTTAATGTGATTTTGGAACTATGTTATTGTGATTATTATTTTAGTTGAGTATGTTATTATATTTTTATTCTCTTTTATGCATGAATTGCATTAAGACTTAGCTATACCATTGTGTGAACCCGTCCATTATACTGGCATAAGTAAGGCCTTAAATCTTTCCCAGTTTACACTGGGTGGCGACTCATTTATTCTCCGGTTTAGTCCCCCGCGGGCTAATCCGTACTCTCTACGGGTTGTGAGCCCAACAGTGTCGTGGTCGCCTAAAGTATCATAGGCATAGCGGTAAACCCCACTTCGCTCCTACATCATGTCCCCAGTTCCCGATGAGTTATAGCCTGAGGCTTCTGCCCCCACCCCCGAAGTGCCTGCAATAGAAGAAGTTGAAGCCTCTCCTGCCTCCCAAACTGAAGCCGAGATTTCTTATGCCGAGCCTGTACCAGAGATCTTGCCACCCAGACACAATCAAGAAGAACCAGTTGCCCATGTGCGGGCTTATGAATGAGGGTGACCCTAAGGAGGCCTTGTGTAACAAATAGTACACTTATATTTTGTAATAATATTCACACTTTCATTTCTCATGTTTATCTTTGAATGCTTCATTTCCTGTCTTCCATACTTAGCATAGCTTCCGCTTTTATCTTGCTAACTTGTTCTTCCGAATCTGAATGTGAAAAGAAGTTTTGATCCCGATCAATTTGGATCCGGCCATGAGGGGAATACTCTGTTCCCTAGCCAATGATAATTCACTCGGTGGGACGTAACCCGACCCCGAGCTAACAATAAACTTGGCTCCGAGGGAATGTTACCTCCCCGGACCAATAGGAATCTGGCCATGGGGGAAATGGTCCGACCCCATGCCGATGATAAGTCTCTCGGTGGGATGTAACCCGACCCCGAGGTAGTAGACACTTGGCTCCGAGGGAATGTAACCTCCCCGGACTAATAGGAATCCGGCCATGGGGGAATACTTCGTTCCCGAGCCAATGATAATACACTCGATGGGACGTAACCCGACCCCGAGCTAACAATAAACTTGGCTCCGAGGGAATGTTACCTCCCCGGACCAATAAGAATCCGGCCATGGGGAAATGATCTGTCCCCATGCCGATGATAAGTCTCTCGATGGGACGTAACCCGACCCCGAGGTAGCAATACATTTGGCTCCGAGGGAATGTTACCTCCCCGAACCAATAGGAATTTGGCCATGAGGGAAATGATCTGACCCCATACCGATGATAAGCCTCTCGGTGGGACCTGACCCGACCCCGAGGTAGTGGAACAATTGGCCTCGGTGGAACGTAACCCGACCCCGAGGTAGTGGAACAATTGGCCTCGGAGGAACAAATCTAGCCCCGAGCTGATGGAACAATTGGTCTCGACGGAACAAATCCAGCCCCGAGCCGGTGGAACAAATGGCCTCGGTGGAACGAGTCCAGCCCCGAGTTGATGGAACAATTGGTCTCAATGGAACGAATCCAGCCCCGAGCTGGTGGAACAAATAGCTTCGGCGGAACGAATCTAGCCCCGAGCTGGTGGAAAAAATAGCCTGACGGAACGAATCCAGCCCCGAGCTGGTGGAACAAATAGACTCAGCGGAACGAATCCAGCCCCAAGCTGGTGGAACAAATAGCCTCGGAGGAAGTGGAAAAATGAGACTTAATTATGAGGGAAAAAACTTCAACCTCCGAGGCTCTGCGGATCTCGGTGCAGGCGTCCATTTGCCGGACATCAGTAAAAACAAAAAGTAGAATCAGGACAAGGTTAGTACATCGGATGTGACTTAGCACATACTCCACACAGACCCAGAAAGATAACAAATGGGGTGCCCCGAGGTAGCGTCCTGCCTGGTGCCTCCCAAAACACAATTCTGAACCTTACAATTCAGCATCACGGCTAGCCGGCTACGGATCGGTGAGCGGCCAAAGCCATGGGGGCATAAACCTCCCCATGCTGGGCAGCTCTGAAGTCTGCAGACGCTATGAGGGCAGAAATATCCTCATGCTATGCTTCTCCTGATCCGAGGCGGTTAGGCAGATAACTCACAGAGGAAGAAACCTCCCCGTGTTCGCCATCCCGAAGGTTACAGGAGTTCGGTCAAACAGATAACTCACGGGGGAAGAAGCCTCCATGTGTTCACCATCCCTAAGGTTGCAGGAGTTTGGTTAGGCAGATAACTCACAGGGGAAGAAACATCCTCGTGTTCGCCATCCCGAAGTCACAATGGTCTCGGAGGCCATTCAGTCGTCCCCTTGCCATGTGCCCTGATGGTACTCAACGGGATTCACCAGCCGACTCGCAGGGGAAGAAACCTCCATGGGTCCGGTTTACCCGAGCTATTCCTCAAAAATATGAGTCATGGGGTAATAACGCTCCGGTCTCGGGGGTTTGATAATGACACCCGGGATTGGCGTGCCACGAGGGGTTCATGCTTTTCCCGCATGTACTTCATCCCTTGATGCATTCTGGATCCTCAAAGGTGAAGGGAGCTAGGTCGAAACACTTCCACCCGGGGGTTTGATAATGACACCCGGGATTGGCGTGCCACGGGCTTGGTGCCCTTCCCAGCAACCAAGCACCCATTCGCTCCGAGCACATCCCATGAATATTGATCATGGCTTTCACATTCAATTAATAAAAAAGTAAAGTGGACAAGTTTTTAATTCAAAAGAGAAAGTCTTAATCATATTCAATGGACCTACTGTCATTCTTACAACTCTTTGCGGGTCATTTCAAGATAGGCTTTTACAATAATTTTATGGTTCTTGTCTTGTAGTCCTATCACATCTTCTAGTCTGAACTTGATTCCGAAATTCCAAACCGTGTTGACAGGATTCCCCAAAACTGAGCCTTCCAAAATCATTTCTGAGCAAATCGGGTGGCCCGGTCGGGACCTTTTGTTCTGACTCCTAGTAGCCCGCCCCGTGGGCTTTTTCTCCTTCCCCTCATTCGGGGTGACCACTGCATAATATGCAGGTGGCACTCATGGATACCGATCGAGTGCCCCCGGCAAGTTGGTTCGCCTGTAACTTTAAGAGGAACATCGGGGCCGAGAAGCCGCCGATCTGGCAGGTCAAACAACTATCACAACTTCTTTAGGACGAGCCTGTTCGTGCGCATGGGGTAGCGTACATAGACTGCTAGCCCCAAGTGTTACATTTCATTCTACCGCTCATTCCTAATGGGTGATCGTTGGACACCCTTTTAACATTCCATTCTACAGCTCAATGAGGAGAGCTATTGCTGCTCTAACTCCTTGGGCATTCCTTCCCCCGTCTTTACCACTATCGTAAACCTTTCTTCTTCTTACGATTCCCTTCCTCTTCCCACTCTGAACAGCTTCCGTTCGTTCTCTTTCTCTTTCCACTCTGTCGCTGAACCCTCCGATGACCCATGGTTCCCGTCTCCCGCCATCGTCTTACCACGTAAGTTGTTTTTTGTTCTTTCCCCACAGACGGCGCCAACTGTTGACGGGTGATTTTCATTCCAGAGGCAGTTTCGGGATAACGCTCACGGGACAATCCTCCTTCAACCGTGAATTTTTTTGGTTATGGGGGACCAAAAGCAAATATAGCAAAAGACAAGACAAACATAAAATCGACGAGAGGGTTTACGTGGTTCGGTGGAATACGTCCACGGGAACAAAATAGAGTGTTGATTTTATTACCAAACCGAGCTCGACCGACCTCTTTTCAAGGGGTGGTCTAATATAACTGAGTTGTTTGTCTTTTGTAGTGTTTTTACAAATAATGCTTTTTTTAAATTATTGCCAAACTAGACAAATGAGACTACCATCTCTTTATATACTAAGAGAAATACAACATTGTTCTCATGTTTTCACGATGACAGCCACGTGAATCTCCGGCTGATTTACGGGCTCTCTGCCCCAACTATCTCGCCAAAAGCGAGCATGCCATCTGACTCCATGTCACATCACTTTGTTTTCTACACTTCCACACTTCACCATTATGATGCCAGCCTGTAAGATCTTTCATACGGTTGTACATGTCAGAGGGAAAAGTCCAAACAATCTCGATCACACGTCGGGTGTCATGAGGGCGGCCAGACAACGAGCCATACTATGCCAACTACTTACGACCTGACCTGAAATGTCCGAGCTGTTCAAATGTCCGAGAAGTTCCCTCTCTGCCCTTGTCGTACTGTTCAAATACTTCGTCATAAAAATCACCATCAACACATGTTTTTTTTGTAATTTCCTTAAAAATAATTCTTTAAGATATCAATTATTTTTCATTTCCTTTCATCTTCTCTCATAATTATATAATTCATATAATTTTATCTTCTCTCTTAAATATATGGATTATATCCTTTTATAGGATGTGGGAGGATTTAACAAGACGAGATAGGACATGAAAATTTTTTATTCCGAGAAAATAACAGGACTGAACCAATATGATTTTTTATCCCTTTGTATAAACGGGATTAATTTGAGATTGACAAATCTTGACCCGTCTCGTCCCATCGTCAATCCTAAATATGATATGTCACCTCAAATTTATTGAATATTGAAATGTACATACAGTTGTGGTACAACCCAAAAATCTTCCCAGAATAATTGATTCTTTGTTACCTTGATTTCAATTTTAATTCAGCTTAAAATCAACAGGAAAAAAACATAGAGAATGAGTGTTAAACCTTGAGTCTTATTTTCAATTTTGATTCTGCTTCAAAACAATGGTAACAAAAACACATATAGTGTTTCAATCTTGAGAAAATATAATTAAGATAATTATCAAATAATTATAAAATTCAGATAACATATTTTTTTAAAAATAAAATATTGAAAGAGATGAATAGAATGAAAATGCTTAGATTGATTATAAGAAATTAATCAAGAGCTTCATAAATACCAACACAAGTCTGGAGATGATAAGTTTTAGTATTTGAGAGATAGGTTATAAATGCAATAGTTAAACGGTTTGATAGATTGGAAAAATCATGAGTCATTGGAACATTAATTAAATTTAATTTTCAACCCTAAATTAAAAAGAGTAGATGATTTATAAATACTGAATGGTTTGAGAGTTGGCCAAATCAAGAGTCATTTGAACATTAAATAAATTTAATTTTCACCCCTAAATTAATGAGAGAGGCTCAAAGCTTCTGCCTCCTAGCTAGATTAGATTTCAAAAGTAAAGTAGGTAGCATAATCAAAAGATTTAATCTCCCTAGTATGCATGTTATAAAATGTGAATTTAATAATAAATATGATGTTGACGTGAATTTATTTGGTTATGGGGGACCAAAAGCAAATTTAGCAAAAGACGGAATAAACACAAAACCGACAAGAGGGTTTACGTGGTTCGGCGGAATAAATCCAGCCTACGTCCACGAGAACAAAGCAGAGTATTGATTTTATTACTAAACCGAGCTCGGCCGACCTCTTTTCAAGGGTGGTCAATGTTACCGAGCTGTTTGTCTTTGTGGAGTTTTACAAATAGTACTTTGAGTGAGATTTTTTTCCAACCAACCCCTACAATTGAGATTACCATCCCTTTATATACTAAGAGAAATACAACACTATTCCTATATTTCTATGACGTCAGCCACGTGGATTTTCAGGCCGATTGACGGGTTCTCTGCCCCAACTGCCTCCCCGAAAGCAAGTTTGTCATCTGACTCCCCATCAAATCACTATGTTTTATACACTGCCACACTCCACAATTATGATGACAGCCTGTAAAGATATCTCATACGGCGATACATGTCAGAGGGAAAAGTCCAAACGGTCTCGGTCTCACATCGGGAGTCATGAGGACGGCCAAACATTGTGCCGACCTACTCCCACTACTTCCGAACTGACCCAAAATATACGAGCTCATTTTCCCGATCCAATATGAATGAAAAGACTGAACTGAACTACCGGGCTAAAGTGGTCAGTCTCGGCTTTGATGTTGTCAGCCTCTTAAATCGGCATTATGTTGTATCCTCAGGTCGGTCAAATCGAAGAAGTCGGGTCCGAACATCATGCCTGGTCGAAGAATTGCTAATATCCTCAAAACATTTGTCCTCCCAAAAAGAAAAATTCCTTCTCTGCCCTTACCGTACTGTTCAAATACTTTGTCACAAAAAACACCATCAACATTTATCCCCTAGTTCTCGGTTTCAACGAGTGTACGAGTTGGTACCGGGAACTATAAATTCAGGGGAATGCACGATCAACCGGGTGGTGATTATTTCTAGGAGCCACAATAAACTGCCTCGGCTACCAATCAGGTCATCTCGGTCATCTTCACGTGCTCGATCATTGAGAATTCTGATGCTTATCCAGTCGGTGCTCGTGTCTTGAAGTGAGATACCCCTTTTACCCTTCCGGTAGTCGTCCATTGGAAACCGTAAACCATCATTACCTCATAAATGCCCATCAAATCATTTTTAGGTTTTAATCCGGCCGTGACACTTGTCAAGCATCTGTGATCCTCCCGCCAAAAACCAAAACAATCAACCGTTCAAGGGGAAGCTGAATGGGTTTTCAATCTCAGTCGTCCATTAGAGTATGAGCAGATTGAATTTGAAAGTGACACGCGGAACGCATCTGAGGCCTCTCTCTGATATAACGGACAAAAATGCCTCGAGCTGTCTACAAAAACGGAAAACAACACTCATTTCTTTCTCTTACGAAAACCAGCACTTCCGAAGCACAAAAGACTTCTTCCCCATCTGTCTGAGATCAGCATGCTTCAAGACCGACCAGAACAATTCTCCGTACAAACTCTCGAATCAAGTAAGTCTTATGTTCGACCTCCTTCTCAATTACTGAAACTTTTTGTGATCATTTGTTGTTTGTGAAAGTTCATGCATTCATTCTCACTTGTTCTTGCTACTCTCTATCTTATTTTTCATATCTTTGTTCCGTGTTGTAGATGTGTAGTGTGGTTTTCGGGTCGGTTTGGTGGTGTAAAATGCATGTGTTTCTTGGTCGAATGACGGGTTGTGGGTTAGGGTGTTTGATGTTCGGGTTTTCTGGTTTTATTATTTATCGTGTGTTTGGTTTGATGTTTTTAGGGAGAGACTTACTGTTTGTGGCCATTGCTAGGACGTTTAGAGACTTTAGGCCTAGGTCCCCGGTCTTTAGAATAGCCTTTGAGTATGGAGTGCCCCCAAACTGATTTCTAACTGCCCTTCTCGGACCCTGCCATTGCTAGGAATGTCAGACGCTGAATCGTCCTCAGCTCGGCCCCCAATCTCCCAAACTCCTCGTACTGAAGAGGCTTCCTCCAGTTCGGCCAACTTGGAGGAATTAGATACCACTCCAACCATTTCTCAGGAAGAAAATGACACTTACCATCATCGAATTCCCCAGAAAAATCCTGAACCGGGCGAATTAGACTGGTCCTCCCTGGACATGGATCATCCTTCAACCATCACGGAAGACGCTTTGAGCATACTCCGCCATCAGTATGAGGTCCCCATAGACATAGCACTTGAGGTCACGAGCCTTGCCAAATTCGCAAGTCGGCCCGAGTCTGGCTTTGTGGCTCTTCTCCATTCCTTCTTCGAGTGCGGTCTACGGCTTCCCATCAAGTCCTATTTTACGAGGATGCTAGCCTTGATGGAAGTTGCTCACTGCCAGCTGAATCTGAACAGTTGAAGGATACCGGCTGGTCTCTACGTGATATAGCACCGAGTGGGCCTAGGAGAACCGATCTTTGTGGAGCTGCATAGATTGTACAAACTGAAGGCCAACTCAAAATCGCACCATGGTTGGTATTACCTTTCTTCTTACGCCGACGTACTTGCCCTCATCACCGAGCTCCCCCATACTAACAAGAACTTCAAAGACCCCTGAATCTGGGCCACGGGTGACTGGGCCGGTCTCGATCAACAGATTCCGTAGAGATAGACGTCACAGACGTCTTTTCAGTATAAGGTGAGGATCTGAACCCTTAGTTTTTCCGTGATTTTCATGAAAAAATGATAACTTCCTAAACCTTTTCAGCCTTCTGGAGGGATCCTTCCAAAGTCGGCCATGAGGTTCGGACCAGGATTAAGAAAGCCCGGAGTTTCTCCGGCTCCTGGAAGAGAATTGTCAATGATGCTGCCTTTGTAGAATCGGGCCTCATCTGGAACACACCTCTACAGGCTCTAGGACGATTAGGTAGTTATCGTCTAACCTTCTGACAAATTTTATGTGCTCTGCTCGGACCCGAACGAAGTTACTCGCACTCAGAAACTGACCATACTTTATATTTTATATTCTGCATGAATGACGAAGCTGGGCAAGGTCATGGAGCGGATTAAGAGTCTGGCCAAGAAGACCAGTCATGGTGGAACTGAAAGTTCTCGGCGGCGACTGACCACTCTGATTCCTCCTGAGGCCAAGGGAAAAGCCAAACTGCTCGCTCATCCAGTGGCACATCCTCAACCTCCTCTCACATTAGATGTTCCGAGCCCAACAGTCCAAATGTCTCCTGCCTCATCCAGACCTTCAAGAAAACACCGCCGTCTATTTGGCGAAGAATTAGTCGAGCTTGAAGAGGAAGAAGAAACAGAACCCCCCACCAAGAAGACTGTCGCCCGGAAGGAGAATACTATTGAGGCTCCCTCCAAGACCGGGAATGGTGGGGTGGTGTTGGGGGTGAGCGACCTCAATGAGAAGGTCCAGGACACGATAGCCCATCTAGTGTCTACAATCAACCGACTGGCCGAGGCCGTCCCCCCCGAGCAGATCCCAAAATATGAGGATATCTCTCTTGAGGAGGTGATGTCCAAGTTCTCTGCCAAAATCCTCATGGTAAACATTCTTCACTGTTCCCGTTCTTCGCTTTTACTTTGGCGAATTATAACCATTTCTTTCTCTCTATCAGATGGGTTGCATGATGGCTCGGAACAAATACATGCTGACGAGCCTACTGTCCGAGGGGGGTCAAGTGCAAAGGCTCCAACCCAGATTACAGAGCGGGAGGCCGAACTGGCCAGAAAGGAGAAAGAGAACCAGTCGTTGAAACTGATCGATTCCCTCCGCAATGCCTCCGCCGTTGCAAAGAGAAATATGGATTCCACCGAGTACAAAGCTAAACATATGAGGTGGGAGACCGCAAACTTGGACTCCAAGCTCAAAACGACGATCAAAGAGAGGGATCAGGCCCGGGATAACCTGAAAAACCAAGAGGCCAAGCTGGAAGAGGACCTGGAGAATGCCAAACTTGAAGAGATTGGGGATTATGCGAAGATCATCCCGGTGTTGGTGCCCGGGGTGGACATGGGACTCGTCCACGTTGCCATCCAATACTGCAAGGGGAAGCTCTCGGAGGATGAAGCTCTTGCACTATTCACCCCTCCTCCAAAGCAGATTCAAGACCCGGAGCCTATTTCTGCCGTGCCCGCGTCCCCAGCTGCTGAGGAAGCGCAGCCTGAGGTCCCTGCTCCTAAGTCGGAAGTACCTGCAGCAGAAGTCGAAGCTCCTCATACCGACCAAACCGAAGCTGATATCCCTTTTGCCGAGCCTGAGCCAGAGATTCTGCCCCTGCACCCGATCAAGTTGAACCCATTGCCCATGTGTGGGTTGAGGAATGAGGGTGACCCCAAGGGGGCCCTGTGTAACAAACAATAAATTTTTTTTAATAATATTTACACTTTTCTTGTTTTTTTCTTCTCAATATTTGTTCTTACTTCATGCCTTCCATACTTAGCGTATTTCCCATTTGTTAACTCGTTCTTCAAAATCTGATTGTGAGGATAAGCTCTGATCCTGACCAATTCGAATCCGACCATGGGGAAAAATGCTCTGTCCCCGAGACGATGATAATCCACTCGGTGGGACGTAACATGACCCCGAGATAGTGGTACACTTGGCTCCGAGGGAATGTCACCTTCCCGGACCGATTGAGAGCCGGCCATGGGAGAGATGCTCCGACCCCATGTCGATGATAATCCGTTCAGTGGGACGTAACCCGAACTCAAGGTAATGGAACACTTGGCTCTGAGGGAATGTCACCTCCCCGGACCAATTGAGAGTCGGTCATGTGGGAGATGCTCTGACCCCGTGCCGATGATGATCCGCTCGGTGGGACGTAACCCGACCCTCCCCAAACCAATTAAGGGCCGACCATAGGGGAGATGCTTTGACCCCATGCCGATGATGATCCACTCGATGGGACGTAACCCGACCCCAAGCTTGCAGAATGCTTGGCTCCGAGGGAATGTCACCTCCCTGGACCAATTGAGAGCCGACCATGGGGGAGATGCTCTGACCTCATGCCGATGATAATCCACTCGGTGGGACGTAACCCGACCCTGAGGTAATTGAACACTTGGCTCCGAGGGAATGTCACATCCCCGGACCAATTGAGAGCCGGCCATGGGAGAGATGCTCTGAGCCCATGCCGATGATGATATGCTCGGTAGGATGTAACCCGACCCCGAGGTAATGGAACATTTGGCTCCGAGGGAATGTCACCTCCCCGACCCATTAAGGGTCGGGCATGGGGGACATGCTCTGACCCCATGCCGATGATGATCCACTCGGTGGGATGTAACCCGACCCCGAGCTAGCAGAATACTTGGCTCCGAGGGAATGTCACCTCCCCGGACCAATTGAGAGCCGGCCATGAAGGAGATGCTCTGACCTCATACCGATGATGGTCCACTCGGTGGGACGTAACCCGACCCTGAGCTAGCAAAATGCTTGGCTCCGAGGGAATGTCACCTCCCTGGACCAATTGAAAGTCGGCCATATGGGAGATGCTCCGACCCCATGCCAATGATAATCCGCTCGGTGGGACGTAACCCGACCCCGAGGTAATGGAACACTTGGCTCAGAGGGAATGTCACATCGCCGGACCAATTGAGAGTCGGCCATGGGGGAATAATCCGACCTTATGCCGATGATGATCCACTCGGTGGGACGTAACCCAACCCCGAGTAGCAGAAAAAATGGCCACGGCGGAATGAATGCAGCCCCGGGCCAGTGGAACAAATGGCATCGGTGGAAAGAATGCAGCCCCGAGCCAGTGGAACAATTGGCTTTGGTGGAACGAATGCAGCCCCGAGCCAGTGGAACAAATGAGACTTAATCGCGAGGGAAAACTTCACCTCCGAGGCTCCACGGATCCCGACATAGCGTCCCTTGGCCGGGCATCAGCAAAAAATAAAAAGTGTAAACATGACAAGGTTAGCACAGCGGAGGTGACTTAACACATACTCCCCACAGACGGCGCCAACTGTTGACGGGTGATTTTAGTTCCAGGGGAAATTTCGGGATAACGCTCCCGGGACAATCCTCCTCCAACCGTGAATTTGTTTAGTTATGGGGGACCAAAAGTAAATTTAGCAAAAGACGAAATAAACACAAAACCGACAAGAGGGTTTACGTGGTTCGGCGGAATAAATTCAGCCTATGTCCACGAGAACAAAGCAAAGTATTGATTTTATTACTAGACCGAGTTCGGCCGACCTCTTTTCAATGGTGGTCAAGTGTTACCGAGCTGTTTGTTTTCGTGGAGTTTTACAAATAGTACTTTGAGTGAGATTTTTTGCCAACCAACCCCTACAATTGAGATTACCATCCATTTATATACTAAGAGAAATACAACACTATTCCCATATTTCTATGACGTCAGCCACGTGGATTTTCAACCGATTGACGGGTTCTCTGCCCCAACTGCCTCCCCAAAAGCAAGTCTGTCATCTGACTCCCCATCAATTCACTCTATTTTATACACTGCCACACTCCACAATTATGATGACAGTCTGTAAAGATATCTCATACGGCGATACATGTCAGAGGAAAAGTCTAAACGGTCCCGGTCTCATATCGAGCGTCATGAGGACGACCAAACATTGTGCCGACCTACTCCCACTACTTCCGAACTGATCCAAAACATCCGAGCTCATTTTCCCGATCCAAGATGAATGATAAGACTGAACCGAGCTACCGGGCTAAAGTGGTCGGTCTCGACTCTGATGTTGTCGGCCTCTGAAATCTGCATCATTATGTATCCTCAAGTCGGTCAAATCTAAGAAGCCGGGTCCGAACACTATGCCTGGTCGAAAAATGGCTAATATTCTCAAAACATTCGTCCTCCCAAAAAGAGAAATTTCATCTATGCCCTTACCGTACTGTTCAAATACTTTATCACAAAAAAATAACACCATCAACATATGATATTGTCAATTTATAGTTAAGTATAATATTATAGATGTCACTTAACAATAGATTTAGAGTTCGAATTCCACTCACATGGGTATGGATTGTCCGAGGCTATTAAAAAAAGTTTGTTAAATTTTATATTTATATTTTAAAAAATGTAAACATTTGTATGGAAGTGGACAAAATCTAACTGTAAAAGAACAAAGGGACAGACATGCAAAATTATTAAAACGCACGCTCAGAAGGAGTTGATATCTTTTAAATGGGCAGCCACAGATGGAATTGGACACATGGTGGGCCTAATCTTTGCTTATGGTTAGACATACAACAAGATTTTTGAATTAGACTCCTTAACTAACTCATAATAATTATGCTTATGTTTTGAGATAACCCATTAGCAGCTTCCACATTTATTTATTTATTTATTTATTTAGGACCACTTAATTGCTATCTGACTCAGCCACCACCAGTGTCATTCTTACTTAAACACTCTTATATAACTAACTACTTTTGTTTGGTTGGCAATTGATACAATAGAGGGAGTATTTATTATTAGTGTAGGGTGTGTGTAATAGTTTAAAATGTAGTTTAAATTAGATAGGGTCATCTAATTATAATGTGGTGTTAAATTATAACTAAATTAATGGAAAAGGGATATTTACATCCCTAAAGTTTCATAAATGAATAAATATACTTTTATTTTCAAAAGTGAATATATAATCCCCAAAATTTGGTAAAATGATCATTCAATAGTTTAAAAAAAACACTAACATTAATATGTTGCCAAATTAAAATATTTACAGTTTTCGCTCTCCTTCTCTCAATTATAAAAACATATCAATTTTATGAAATTTTGGGATATATATGTCATTTTTTGAAATTTTGAGGATATATATGTTATTTTTATTAATTTTGGGGTGCATATGTCTAATTTGAAAACTAATGAGGTATTTATCCATTATCTAAAATTTTAGGGATATATATATATATGTCATTTTTACTAAATTAAATTGGCTGAATTAAGGCAGGTATTTTCCAATTTAGTTTGGTTCGTTTTTTCAAAAGAAGCAAACGACTTGGTTTAATTATGAAATAAAACTAACTGAACCAATTATATTACAAATCGAACCAAATCAGTTTGTTTCTGTTCCATTTAAACATGAAATATTATATTATTTTCAATTTATTTAAACCATTAAAATCATTAAAAGTATATTTTAAATAATTTATTTTGGGATTCTCAGCTAAATCCTAAATCGAACTGAACGAATCGTTCAATTCTAATAAAACAAATCTAAAACCCGACCAAAACAAAGACAAATGGAACCAAACTGGTTCCGTTCACTCGTTTCCTGCGCACCCCTATCTCTGAATTCAAAATTAAAATTAGGCAAACGCGCATCACACAATTTTTAACAAAATATGTACGTTAAAGATAAAGAGACTGAGAAGAAAAAACTATTCACTATTCACATATGCAATTGCATTAGCAAAATTTGCTTCGGAAACAATCATAATACATATATATATGGTACACACAATTTTGCAATCAAATTTTAAATGATGGAAACTCAAACAGTTATTTGAGCTTGCTTTGTTGTGGTGCCTATTTATTATATATTACCATTTTCTTCGATTGATGAGTCCGAAGCTGAGTCATCCAATGTTGAATTTGAGATTGTTTCTGTTTGGCTTCCATTTTCACTATCTGAAGTTCCGGATGCTTTCTCTTCTCCAGGTTGTTTCATAAACCAATGCATTATACTTGCAGTCAATGTAAGAATCATCTTTTGATTCACCTGAAAAAATGGAATTAATATTGAAAATTTGAGACTGAGGGAACCTTATAGAAACAAATACCTCAGTTATGTCTTCAGGAAGCAAAAATATTGAGCATCCGAGTTTCCTTGCAATGCTGATAATGTACGTGGCGTTCATCTTCTTCTCCTCATCTGAAAGAAGAGTGAATATTTATCGAAAATTAATTTTATAAGTTTCTAGAAGAATACGAAAAAACTTTTGTATTTGTAGTTAAATCTCTAGTTCCTGCCAAACAATGATGCTATTACTGATTAAAGTAACTGCAAATTACATAAGATTGGGAGAAAATATACCGGTTACTCCTTTTGTGACAAGACTCCAGTTTACGGCTCTAGGTTGAACAGCACTGAGTAGCTCAAGGAAAAAGGTGCCATCCGACAAACGCTTGTCCTGTAAAATTGAAATAGAGATGAAAACGATTCAACTTTTTTTCTCAGAACACATATATATAATCAGGAAATTATTTGAATGGTTCAATGAAGAAGTGGATATAGTATTACATGAGATAAACCTAACAGCTTTAAACTATACCTTAAAACTATCCATGCGACTCTGGCTTCCTGAGCTTCTCACTTTGGCATTGGCCCATTGTAGAATATCAGCATCAGTTATTTCCTTCCCGTGGGATTGGAATCTCAGGTTCTTCAGAAGTTGCAGGACATTGTATCTCATCAATTGCCATAATAATGCTGAAAAGAAATGAAGCCAACACTTGTTATTCAGAACAAAGATACACATGCATGCATCGCAAAATACTCTGGAAAGACTTCAAAATAATATAAAAGTATAACGACATAACAGAAGATTACCCAAAATTAATTTTTTGTTTCCTTGTACAATATCATTTCCAGCGATATTAACCAGGGAAAATTTCAATTGCTTCCCTATTTTTACCACTTGGTTACAGTTTTCTACTTTCCTGAATGGCAATTTGATAGGAGGCTTATTTGCTATCTTCCAATTGACAATCCCTGGTGACACCTTGTCTAGAGTTTCTAGAAGTACCCATCTGCAGAGGAACACATTTTTCAGCTCATGCACCAGAATATATGAGGGAATAAAATTTGTAAAATTGTCAGAGAGAAATCTTTTAATACAGCAATCTCTATTCAATTTGTATGAAGTGCAGTGATAATAAAACTCTTATAATTACGAGAGTAAAGCGCAGATACTGACCCGTTTCTGAGATCTTCGAAGACGTTGTCTATATAGATTGAATTTCCAAGACTATTGATCCAAAAACGAAATGCTCTTTCTTCTCTAGAAATTTGGGTGTCATCAGGTGAAACTTCAAGAAAAGATATCTCTTTTGTTTGGGTTGATAGGCCATTCCTGCATGTAAACGTGGCAGTTAGCTTATATGCATTCAACTCTATAAATGTGATAAATGGTCCCTAGAGGAAGAAGAAAAAATAAATAATCAATTTGTTTTGGCATCTTTAGTGCTACAATCCATCTTAAAGCACATATGGTATAGTGTGAACATGAAAGACAGCACACATTCTTACCTATGCTGGAAAATATGTGCAACAAAAGCAAGGTTAAGATTTGGGGAACCCTCCACAATATCCTTTGCAGTTAAGTATCTGCGGCAACCCATCCTATCTGCGTGTTCAAGAATTAATGTTGCTCTTTTCAGTGGATCTTTGACAGCTAATGTAGATGGATTATGGTGTTCCGGTGCGAGAACATTTAAAAGGTGTGCATAAGCTTCTCCATCCTGCAGATGGCTCAGTGTATCAAACACATCTTCAAAAATCAACATAGCATGCCACGGGGAAAAAATAACAGTTTTCTTTGCTTTTGGCATATATATTCAGGAGGTACTTATCATTCAATTATCAGCATGAACAAATCTGGTCTACAATCTAAAACTATGAAAATAGATGAACTGCAAGCTAATTGGACTACTAGACATCTTATACCATCATTCTCAGGCAAGAAGTGCACTCAAGTCCAACTTTTTAGGGATTGTATTATCCTCACCCAAATTTTGAGGTGAAATATGATGCGAGCATGATTCAAAGGCATTACTGCAATAAAAGATGATAAAAAAAATTAATGGTTCTCTTTCAACCACCACCAAGCAAAATTCATTTGTGAGTTTGAGCTATATAAACGAGGAACATTTATAATGCTATCAAATCTTAAACAAAGGCCGACACTTCTCTTCACTAACACAAATTTCAAACATCATAATCATCTGCTTTAAAGATACCACAAAGCAAAATCAGATTCAAATGAAAATAAAATTAGATGTAAAAAAGAGAGAAAAATATATGATGGAAGTTTTCAGTTATCTACCTTTATGTCTGAAGAGAAGTTGGTAACTATTTTCTTGTATCCCGCTTTCTTCAGATGAAAATTCATCCACCTCAATAAGATCTTCTCTGGAGGTAGACTCATCAACTCTTCCACATCCTTTTTGTTTCCAATATAAAAAAGGCCTCTTATGTCAGCAAAATTAGTAAGAAAACAGGCCATGCCGACTGTTCAACTAACCAATTCTTTTGTTGAAAGAAGACAATATTACCTTGCTATCATCAACCAACTGCAGCAGCTGAGGTGTTTTCTTCAGGTTGAGGTCTGCCAGCAATTGTATCTAGATAGGATAACAATGACGAATGTCAGATGATGTTTAAATTATGGCTAGATGAAGCACTCATCGACACAGTGATTGCTAAAAAATTTAAATTAAGAGGGTACCCATTATAATATTACCTTAATGATTTGAGAAATCAGTCCAAGCACAAGATGGCGCTGAAACAAAACAAAGACATCACTTTTATTGATCATTTGAATTGCAGAACTGAAAGAGCAGTAATATTAGTAATAAGCAATTCAACTCAATGAAATCAAGGTTACAAGGGAGATTAAATGAATGTATAAACATACCCTTCCCTCAATGAAATCTTGAGTACCTATGTTGACTACAGTACATCCAATAGCCTTAGCAGAGTTTAGACAAAGGGTATGGTTTTCATTTCTTTCCCATGGATTAAGCAATCTCTTCGTATTAATAGCTCTTTCATCAATTGTACCAGGAACAGCCACATTGATAAGCTTACTGCAGGCCAAGCAGCGAAAAAATAAAATCACCAAATGATAGACATGTCCACAAGCAAAAATCAATAGAACTAACACAAGCTTCTAGTTACCAAAGAAGAACTCCATCCTTCGAAATCTCGAAAAGATCATTAGATGAAGTATCAATGGGAGGTATTTCTTTAGAAATTCATCCCCAGCAAGGTAGTTATTGATATGAGCAACATAAGACGCTTTTTCGGATTCACTAATGGTGTGAAGCAATGTAGTGGTTGCTGCCTTGAGGAATGCAGATGAGTTCTTCGCATTGCTTCCTGTTCTTGCATTTGCATGAGCTTGTAGCTTCAAATAAACCTATACCATTATTTAAAAACAAAGTTTCACTTCAACCATACAGATAATAAAAGTACTACTTGATAAACAATCAAACAGTTAAATTTCAAAAATTTTAAGAACAAAAAAAAAATGAAACTTTCATCATAAACACAAATTTTTTTTCAATACTGTTTTCAAAAATCAATCACAAAGAATCAAAAAAATGGATATAATTATACGATATGTCGTCAACCTACGGTTGATTACAGAGAAATTATTTCATCCACCTCTTCAAAAATAAAATCCAAAATTTGATTATAAAACAAAAAGTAAAGCTGAAAGGACATAAATCAAGCTAAAAAGAAATAGAAATTATCATTATTTTTTTTTTTTAGCTTGTTAGTAGCTGACAAAGCATTATGAAACAACATGTGGTCCATATACAAGCTGAATGAACAATTGATCGGGTATGTAGAAAATCAGGGGATCATAGACTAAAAAATACCTTCAGAAAGAGCTCAAAATCAACTTCGTCGTGGAGATTACTGTGATAATCTTGAATAAGCGAAGCTCTCTCTTCTTCACTGAGATTCTCTCCAACTACTTTCAATCTCGACATCTTTGATGCTAAATCACCTACCGTTAGCTTTCCACTGTCTCTTCTCATGCTCATGAACTGCTCATTTCACATTCTTATTTCTTTAAAAATCGAAGGAATAAAAAAAAAAGACGATCAAAAATGCAAAAATCAATGAACTTACGTGAGTCTTCAAACTCCGAAGCTCAACCTGCGTGAACTGGTTCTGAAGCAATGGATCTGATACAAGAATTCCTACGTAACTTGACATTTTTCTAATTTTATTCTTTGTTGTTTTTGATTTTGAAACTTCAAATAATTTGAATTAAGTTTTGCTGCAGATTTTAATTTGATGTGAAAAACTATGGCCTGTCTTTCAGTACACTTCTGCAAGCGGAGCAAGCCTGTGAGGTTTTTTTGAATTAGAATTCAAATTATGACGATTTTGTCCTTTCAAAGTGTTTTATGTAATTATCTCTCTGTTCGAGTAGGAATTTGGGCCCCACTCACACTTGGGCTGGGCCACATACTGTCAGTCCTTTCCATAATTCAGATTATGACTAATTTGTCCAACCCCGCTTACTTATTTTCAAATTTGAATTAAAGAGTTTTTCTAAAGATTTTTGCGACGATCTATGATAGGAAATTTCCTTTAACCAAAAATTATATATATATATATATAAGTGCTAAATAAAATACAAATTTGAGTAATATAAAACTTTTTGGAGTTGCTTAAATTAGAATTTGGGAAAAGTAGTTTGTGATTTTTTTTTGTGATAAAAGATTACTATGTGAATTCGTCCATTGGCAAATATCGGCAAAACTAATAACACCATTAGAATGTGATGATGTGGCATGAATATTTTCGTCATTCCATATTTTCACGTCATGACACGTCAGCAAACATCATGACACGTCAGCATTCATGACCATGCCATACCATCATACATTATGCCACGTCAGCAGTCAGTCAGGTACTAACGGTGTTATAATTTTATCGATTTTTGCTAATAGATGAATTCACATAATAGTCTTTCATCACGAAAAAATCACATTCATGATTTTATAAATGACCAAAAACCACAAGATATTTTTTTACACTTTTCCCTAAGAATTTTATACGAAGAGAAATGTATGATACTATATTATTCAAATAGGGATGGAGAGTCCTAAGACTAAATGGGTCTTGACCCTAAACATCTAATGAGATATCTATTAAGAGACATTAAAAGACAAATAAAATAAACCTTTCAATATACTAAAAGACAAATAACACTATATCGAAATTTGTATTTTCTCTTTGCCATATATAGTGAGTATCTAATGAGAGATAACATATATTTTAATATACTAAAAGACATAGAATATTTCATTGAAGTATATGTTTTATTTATCTTTTAGTGTATTCATTGACTTTATAAGTTAAAGAATCCCTTGTTGATATTCCTAGATTTTTTTCTCTAACTCCACCTATGGTACTCAACTCCTTATTATATATGGAAAAAAAACTATGCAAATATAATTATTTTAAACCTTTTTTTATCGTTTGGTATAGAATTTGGTAAGTTTATAAGCTAATTTTATACTATCAGTGCAATATTTATAAGTTAGTTTATATTCTCGATCAATACTTTCTACCAAATAATGCATTATTCTTCTATAAAGTTATTGCATTGAGCAATCAAGGGGTGGAATTTTGTGGCAAATAATTTAGGACTTTGTTATCATGTCATGGGTTCAAGTCTAGATAAAGTATTTCTTATAAGAGTTTGGGACAATCAAGAATTTTTACCTTTTTTATTTAAGGTTGGATATGGTGATTTGGCGATGAGATTTTAAATGTTAGAAAGCAAAAAAAAAAAAAAAAAAAGAGAGAGAGAGAGAGTGTGTGTTATTGCATTGAATTGTACATGGTAGATTGATAAATTGCATTTATAGAAGTTGGTCATCATGTGTCGTGTTTTGTAGGAAATTTGGCAGGGACAATGTAGTAATTCAACATAAGGTGATGATTTGACCATAACCCCACGTGAAAGAAAAGCTTTGCTTTCCAAAAAGTTGAGTTGATTACAGTAACGGTCGTTTTTTGAGATTTATTCGCTTCAACTTCAAATCCAATTGAATTGTAAAAAACAAGTTTTGTAAGTTCTGTTTGATAAATCTTTTCTTCAAGTTACAAACATATTATAAATAATAATAATAATAATAATAATAATAAAACCCATTGTTAATGAAATCACAAAATTGCAATTGCTTCTAGCTTAATGCAGAGGGAAAGAGAGAATATTAAGGCATTGGCAGGGATCACAATCTAAATGTATATTTTTGGATATTCATTAATATTTATTTAAATAATCTATATTATAAAACATAATGGTGTTGGAGCAAAGAGAGTGCATCTAACGGCTCTTTTTACGTGGCTTAATTAACGGCTCAGATCATTTCATTGGTAATTGGAGGAAAGAGAGTGAATTGATTAATGCAAAGTGTCAAAATTTTCAAATTAAAAAATAGAAAGTTAAAATAAAATAATTTAATTCTGTAACACCGTACCGTAGGCACGGGCCAAATACTGTAACACCGTGCCGTAGGCACGGGCATCATTTAATTAAAAAATAAAATCATTTAATTCTGTAACACTGTACCGTGCCGTAGGCACGGGCATCATTTAATTAAAAAATAAAATCATTTAATTCTGTAACATTGTGTCGTAAGCACGGGCCAAATACTGTAACACCGTGCCGTAGGCACGGGCAAAAACTAGTATCTCATATATGTAGTTTAATAAATAGTGAACAAACTGCATATATGAAATTAAATATCAGTAACAGATATACAACAGTTGTAAATATCGGTATCGTATATCCTTTATCAATCCAATAATTAAAGATGAGATTATATTATTTATATACGTTGAAATTACACAACCAAAATTATGTTGAATTTTGGTTGTGTTAATTGTATTGAAATTGGTATTTAAAATTGTGTTTTGGATTAAATTTATATTGAATTATTAATTTTGTAATAAATGAACTAATTGTATCGAATATCCAATAATAGATTTCTGATTTTTTTTTAATGATTTTCCGACACATTAGTGGAATAATGTGAATACCAATCCAAAAAATTTTACCTGATATAGATAAAAATTACAGATATCCTATCATCCATCCTTAATGGCATGCATCATGCACACGGATGCTATGACCAAATTATAACTTTAATTTCCTTCTTATCAACTAAAAAGAGACGTCTAATTGGGGGGTCAGAGGCAGAGAAGAATGAGATGTGGTAGCAGAAATGGAGCTATTTATTATGATTTTGATAGACAGGAGCTTTATATGACAAACCATCCATTACTTTCTCTCTTTTACATTTACCCATTATATTATTTGAGTTAAAAGCTGCCAGCAGAACAAAGATCAATCGAGTTTTTAACTAAACTCTTTTTTCTGAATTAAGAGATTTTATTTGAATAATAAGTTTCTCATCAAGTCAGCTCACAATTTTATTTCTCAGATCCTTTAAAGTTCAAGACATATGACAAAAAGGTAGAGAATGTAACATAAAATGCGAGTCATCTAATGGAAACTTGAAATTTTTAACTTAAAACTTGTAAAAAATAACAAACAATGGAGACAAAGTTCTGTAGATTGGCTCATGATCCTCCTATGCAAGAAATCTTACAAGTTAGTGATATTAATCACTTACTGGTATTTAAAATTTTACCCTCAGTCTAAAATTGCAGAACACTACTCGGACCAAACAAGTCTACAAACCATAATAAATGTGAATGTGATAATAGAGAAAGATGCAAGTCCTAATAAAGTCGGCTCACGAGTACAAATATCAACTTGTTTATTACTTCATCAATTCAAAGCAGCTCATGGAGAAAAGCCAATAGAAAAGAACTAGAGAGCATGAGGAGGCAGCATAGGCAAAGGCAAAAAGTGATACATAACAAGTTGCGGTGACAAGTCCTGGTCGGTGGGCGATATATAATGTATATACATTAGCTTTTACGAAAAAAGGCAAGGCCTCTTAAGCCAACAGTTAACATAAGAGGGCTTGTGGGGAAAAGTTGTTCTAAATTATTGGGGGAATATGTTAGCAATCCTTGCTGTGTTTGCTTCTATTCACTACATTCAAATCATTACAAAGGTCTACACCCATCCCAAAATGCATCACCATTGTTATAGAGTAGGCCCCTAACCCACATGCCATTCTCCTATTGTTAACTGGACATTCATATCTTCATCATTGTTAGCTGATTCGGGACGGGACCTAAGCATGATTTTAGAGTTCATATGGGTTTCATTCTTGCTATCATTGAGGATCTGAATAAGAATTTAAAAAGATAGCAATGCGTATTTCATGTAAATATGATGGTGAACAACACATTTAACATATATGTACATGCATTCAATAGCTACTTGGCCTCCTCGATGATCCATACTTTCAGATATATTCAGAGTTGGAAGCAGTATTTACCAGACTCGAGCAAATACCTCATCTCCTTCCAATAGCATACGGCAGTCAAAAATGGGTTAATAATGTTGTAGACTGTCTGATACCTGTTACATTTAAAACTAGAATGCTATTTCCTGAAGAATTTGAAGTGTCTTCTGATGGACCTGGATGCAAGATACATAAAAGAATGGCAAATGAGAAATGATGAATATGACCCGTAAGTGAACTGATTTTACTGAGAATCTATTCAACCATCGTTTTACATACTAGAACTACTGCAAACAAAATGACACTACATTTTGGTTGAGGGATAGTTGAAGAAGAGGCAAAGTTAAAATAAACAGATAGCCAAGTTTGAGAGTTCAATTAATTACAAAATCCATCGCTTTTTATATTGTAAAAATATTTTCACAAAAATCAGCAAATTCATGTAATGTCTATATTCATCCAAACAAAAGAAAAAATACTTATAAGCAAATATAACAAAATGCCATGAAGTAATTTGGAAGACTACTTGATCAAAATGAGAGACAAGGCATTAACACTATCAGGGGAAACAGTAGTTACCCATTCCAGATGCTGTGCTGTGATGCCAGGAACATTTCCGGAGTATATACCACCTAAGACCTACAAGTCCAAGAATAAATGTTCATCAGTATCAATCTATGCTTATGTGATAGTTGCCTAGAGCACTGCATGAAATATTTTAAGAAATGATTGGAGGCATGAGTGAATTCAAGCACGAGATGTGCATTATTGTTAACACTAACAGCATTGATAAAGTGATTACCTTGGCTACAGTCTCAAGAAACATGCCAGGGCGCACAGGAAGAGGTTTCTTTCCAGTAACTGTTCCCTGGGAATCACAGCAACATCATCAAAAAACATATCATAATAATTGTGAACACATATAGACCTAATGTAAAGAGAATATATTCGAATTGTAGTTAAAAGGTACTCATATAAGGGATGAATCCTACCCTTCCTGCAATTCCACTGGAATTCCTATCAGCAGAGGCTTCATCACTGCCGTCATTGTCTGCACCTTCATCTTTTCCTAGCATTACGTTTTTTATCATTTCCCGAACAGTGTTTCCTGGTTTCAGAGCTACCAGTTTGGTTAAAAAGTTCACCTGCGTTATAGATTTGAAATGAAGTCGATGATCATTAATGAGAAGAATACAACAACAACCACGGATAGATCTACTCAAGATGAAAAAGAGACATTGATAATATACTTGAGTGGAACGGGAGAATTAAGGACAATGAGAAACAGCCAGATAAAATTGAAACGATGTCCTATAAAGGCAGGCATAAAGACCTCTGATTCAGGAAGTGTACTAAAGCCACGATCATTCCGTTCATCCAGTATTCCACCTCCCATCATGTTTCGAGCTTCCTCTCTGATCAAAACAAGCCGTGCAAGTAATTTTCTATCCGGAACAACTGGTCGAGTTTCCATTGTCTGCGGAAGTTTCGACAGATGCATGGAATATAAGAAGTTATGAAGCCATTTACTGAATCCATAACTCAATCAGCCAATTGAAACAAATGTGTTCAGTGAACTTTAGATTCAATAGTATAATGCCAGCTTGATATACAACAAAATTTGCAAAACTTTCAACTAAAGAATCTCAAACAGTAAAATTTAGAGCCATATCACTAGCTCTTCCATGATCAATCTTGATCATGAAAATAAGTGATCAAAAATCATTGATGGCAACAAATTTAGATTTACTGTTAAAAGAGATACATTTTTCATATTACACATGCAACATCTTCACATTTAAATATTCTATGAATCATTTTAATCACCTTCTCATTTATTTTCTTCTTTGAGCATGCAACAAATAGGGAGGTATTTAAATGCTTCTCTTTTTTAATTCTTTTGAACTGACAGCCTAATCGTATTACACATCTTCACATTTAAATGTCCTATCAATCGTGTTAACCACTGTTGTGACTCAGGGGCTGCAAACATACCAGAGAAAGAGGGGAAGAGGCCCAGCTATAACAGCCCAACAAATAGCCCAACGAGCTGTGAATGGGACACCTGTGCCAATGGGCATAGGAAGTGGTGGGGACCAGAGGGAAGAGGGGCAGCTCTAACAAATAGAGAGGGGATGGGAGAGCAAGGGGCATGCAGCATTTTTTTGGAAAAAAAGGCGGTTGGAAGGAGGGCTGGAGGTTGTAGGATGAGGTGGCCAAAGAGACTCTCACATTTCATCTTAAATTAGTTTTAATGGTGCTTGGCAGCTGCGTCTGCTCTTGAATATACCACACATAGAATTTAGTGTTTGTTTTCCTTTAATTAGCATGACGAGGTAAATCAAATGTTATAGACGATGGACCTACTGAGTCCTTTTTATTAATACAAGATAGAGTATTATTCAGTTCATTTTATACATCATCTTCTCAATTTTTACAATATGGAATCCTTTGGTCACTGTTGCATTGCCAAAGAGAGCTATGGTAGTGGTTGAGGCCTGGATTCTGGTTGGAAATCTGCCTGAGACGAACAAGGAATTGAGCAGAGGGTACCGGTGTGGGTCACAACAAACTTGGTATCAGAGCATTAGTCGTTCCTCTGACTGTGGACAAGTGGGGTATGGTCACGACCCGTGAAGGATTAAGAATGGAAACGAGATTAGAAAAAGTTGAAGGAGCAATGGAGGAGGTATATACTAGGCTGGACACTCTACTGGAGATGCTAACCGAAATGAAGAGTAACCAAACTAAAGAGGAGAAAGGGAAGAGAACGGAGATCGGGGAAGGCTCGAGAAAAAGGGATGAGGAGACACCCACGGTGGAAATGGATTTAGGAGAAGACGAAGAAGGGGAACTTCCAATGCCGGGAGAACGCGTCAAACCGCGACGATTGGAACTGCCGCTGTTCGAGGGATTCGATCCACAGGGGTGGATTTTCAGAGTAGAACAATTATTCTTGGTGCATGAAGTGAGGGAAGCGGATAAGGTGCAATTGGCCGCAGCTTGCTTCGAGAGAGCGGCTCTCAACTGGTATCAATATTCCATGATAAGGTGGCCAATCCGAACCTGGAAAACGCTCAAAAAAGAGCTGACCGATCGTTTCCGGAATACCTCTGGACCCACTGGCTACCCTGCTTTGATAGCCCTGAAACAAGAGGGAACAGTTTCAGAGTATGTTGAAACCTTTGAGCTCGCCGCCGGGTCAACGCCTGAAGCGGAAGAAGAACTCCTGGTGCACTTCTTCACGTGCGGTTTGCGTAGGGAATTACAAGTGGAGATGAGGCCTTGGAAAGTTTTTGGCCTCAAAGCAGTGATGAGCCTGGCACTTGACTTGGAAGAGAGGCTGAACTTGTATATTAGCGATTCACAGAGGAAGAAGGAGACCACTCAATTTGGGCTGGGACGGTATGGGCCGGGGGGGTGGAGTGGAGGCGGTTTGGGCTTGGGCCTCGGGACGAAATCGGTAGCCGGGTCAACGGTCATGGGTCCTCGCACTCCTAATTACTCCCAGTTCAACCCTAGTAAGGGAAACTATCGCAACAACTCATCAACACCCATCATTCCGACAAACAACCCACCCACGACAACGGCGACGGGAGTGAATCGACCGACCCCTCGACCTAATCTCTACCCGACGACCCGAGCTATCTCATCTCATCCGACCGGTCACACCTCCAGCTATGGTTCACACGATCCAAGACCGCTCCCTTTCAGACGTCTGAGCGAAGGAGAAGAGCAGTACCGGAGGCAAAATAACTTGTGCTTTCGTTGTAATGACAGATATGTTCCGGGACATGTGTGTAGACACCCATCACTACGGGTTTGTGTGGTGGACGAAGGATTCGGAGAAGGGGGACTACCTGCTCAAGAAGAGGAATCACCATGGGAAGAGTTTGAGATGGGTCGGTTCTGCGAGATGACAGTGTCGCAAGAGGAACCAATAACGGGAGGATCGAAAACAGAGGTGGCCCAAGATCGGGCTGTGCTGGGGAGCGAACAGTGACTGTGTCCATGAAATCCTTACTGGGATTTGCTCCAGCTGGAAGAACCTTACGGATGAGGGGAACGATTTTGGGAAGGTCAGTGGTTGTGTTAATAGATGGCGGGGCGTCCAACTCATTCTTATCTCCCGTGATTGCGGCGGAATTACAGCTTCAAGTAGACCGATCTCGAAAATTTCGGGTGGAACTTGGGGATGGAGGTCGTGTGGCAGGAGAGGGTATTTGCAGGGCACTACCAATGGAATTAAGCGGGCTGTCTTTCAAGGAAGACTTCCTACTATTTGAAACGGGGTGTGCTGATTTAGTATTGGGAGTGACGTGGCTCGAGACTCTGGGGGAATTCTCTTCGAATTACAGGGAGCTCACTATGACCATAAAGAGGGGAAATGAGAAAGTTCAGTTGAAAGGAGACCCGACATTGAGACGAGGAATAGTCACATACAAGAACTTGGTGAAAACCCTGCAAGAGGACGATGAAGGGTTCGTGGTGAGGTGCAAGGAAAGCGACAAAGAGATTGAGGGTAGAGGCGAGACGAGCGGACCAGTGCCCCTGCCTGTACAAGAGTTACTGCAAGAATTTCAAGGGATATTCGATCAACCCATTTTACTCCCTAAGGAAAGAACTCAGGACCATGCGATTAGATTATGTCCAGGAGCCGCACCACCACAAGTCCGGCCTTACCGCTATCCTTATTACCAAAAAAATGAAATCGAGAAAATTGTTCAGGAGATGTTAGCCGCGGGCATCATCAGGCCTAGCAACAGCCCTTTTTCCAGTCCGGTGTTGTTGGTCAGAAAGAAGGACGGTAGCTGGAGGTTCTGTGTGGATTACCGCGCCTTGAACAAAATAACCATCCCTGACAAATTTCCCTTTCCGATCATTGACGAGCTGCTGGATGAGTTGGGGGGAGCGACAGTATTTTCGAAACTAGATTTGAAGACGGGCTATCATCAGATCAGAGTCCGGAAAGAGGATGTGGAGAAAACAGCATTTCGAACCCACGAAGGCCATTATGAGTTTTTGGTCATGCCTTTCGGGTTGACAAATGCCCCAGCCACTTTTCAAGCCTTGATGAATGAAGTTTTTCGCCCGTACCTTCGCAGATTCGTATTGGTCTTCTTCGACGACATCCTAGTCTATAGCACAGATCTGGTGGAGCACTCAAGGCACTTAAAAAAAGTGATGGAGGTTTTACAGGATAATTTACTGGTCGTAAATAGGAAGAAGTGTTACTTTGGGCAAGGAAGCATTGAATACTTAGGCCACATCATTTCAGGAGATGGGGTAGCCGCCAGATAGATCCAAAATAGCTTGCATGGTGGACTGGTCGGTACCCACTAATTTGAAGGGTCTCAGGGGATTCTTGGGTCTCACGGGGTATTACAGAAGGTTCGTCTGCGATTATGGCAAGGTCGCTAAGCCACTTACGGATCTCCTCAAGAAAGACTGTTTCCAGTGGAATGAAAGGGCTCAGCACGCTTTCGAGAGTCTGAAAATCGCTATGACCACAGTGCCTGTGTTAGCACTCCCAGATTTCAACAAACAGTTCACCATAGAGACAGATGCATCCGGTAAGGGGGTCGGTGCCGTTTTAATGCAAGAGGGAAGACCAGTGGCCTTTTTCAGCCGAGCCTTGTCTGCACAGTCACAAGCTAAATCGGTTTACGAACGGGAGCTTATGGCGATAGTCCTAGCGGTTCAGAGATGGCGTCATTATCTCATGGGCCGACTTTTTGTGATTCGAATCGATCAGGTCAGTTTGAGGCACTTGATGGATCAATCGTACTTGGCTGAAAGGCAAATGAAATGGATCGCCAAACTCGCGGGATATCAGTTTACCATTCAATATAAGCCCGGGAAAGATAACAGAGTGGCCGATGCATTATCTAGGAGAGTTCAAGAAGACTGTTCGGAAGGACGATCTGGGTTGGCCGTGTTGTCGGTCGGCCAATGTCACGCACTGGAGGGAGTTGAGGTCGAAATTCAGAAGGATCCAGTTCTGCGACCGATTGTGCAGGACTTACTGTTGGGAAATACCAACCACACGGGATACACGATTCGAGGAGGTCACTTATTTTTTCGGGGTAGAGGGTCCTTCCGTCAGGATCACCACGC
The DNA here is from genome assembly GCA_019454045.1 of Zanthoxylum bungeanum. Taxonomy (NCBI): domain Eukaryota; kingdom Viridiplantae; phylum Streptophyta; class Magnoliopsida; order Sapindales; family Rutaceae; genus Zanthoxylum; species Zanthoxylum bungeanum. The sequence goes on along the minus strand of SKCR01023270.1, from coordinate 18,043 downwards.
ATTCACTCTCTTCTTCTTGAATTCCACGCCACTCCAGGAGGAGGGAATTCGGGCTACATGCGCACCTATAGGCGCATGGCAGGATTAGTATATTGGAAGGGCATGAAACAGGACATTCAGAAATTCGTCGCAGCTTGCGATACTTGTCAACGCAACAAATACTCATCTCTTACACCCGGGGGCCTATTACAGCCGCTTCCGATTCCACAAAACACATGGGACGACATATCCATGGATTTCGTGGAAGGATTACCTCCTCGCACATGCATTGGACACAGTCATGGTGGTCGTGGACCGCTTAACTAAGTACGCGCACTTCATCAATCTAAGCCATCCATTCACTGCTAAGTCCGTGGCTTCTCTGTTTATCAAGGACGTCGTGAGGCTTCACGGTTTCCCTAAATCCATTCTGTCCGATAGAGACCGGGTATTCACAAGTCTATTTTGGACCGAACTATTTCGTTTATCTGGTACCATGCTACGGCGCAGTTCTGCATATCACCCTCAAACGGATGGGCAAACCGAGGTGGTCAATCGTGGGTTAGAGACATACTTGCGTTGTTTTGCCGGAGCCAAACCCCGGACTTGGCCTCGATGGATCCCATGGGCAGAATATAGGTACACAACACCTCCTTTCATGGATCCGCGGGCATGACACCCTTCAAGGCCCTATATGGTCGAGACCCTCCTCCCCTGATTCGTTTTTCAGATGGTGGTTCAACAGTTCACGAGTTGAATGAGCAGTTGAGGGAACGGGAGACTATTTTGCATGACCTCCGAGAAAACCTATTGGTTGCCCAGGATAAAATGAAAGCCCAAGCGGATAAAGGTCGACGGGAGTTACAATTTCAGGTTGGGGACAGAGTTTACTTGAAGATACAACCTTATCGTTTGAAGTCCTTGGCGAGGCGCCCAAACGAGAAACTTAGCCCGCGATATTACGGGCCGTTTGAAGTCATCCAACGACTGGGATCAGTAGCCTATAAATTACTGCTGCCGCCAGATGCAAAGATACACCCGGTTTTTCACGTTTCGCAGCTCAAGCAGTCGATTTCCCCGACTTTCCCCAGTCAGCCACTCCCACTCTGTTTATCAGAGGAGTATGAACTCCAAGTCTGTCCAGAGCAGTTCGTTCGCAGCAGGAGATTGCTGAATGGCAAGTTAGAAGTATTAGTGAAGTGGGTTGGCCTACCTGAATTCGAGAACACATGGGAACATCTTGACAGTTTGATCCATCACTTTCCCGACCTTCACCTTGAGGACAAGGTGATTCTTGATGGGGAGGGTACTGTTGTGACTCAGGGGCTGCAACATACCAGAGAAAGAGGGGAAGAGGCCCAGCTATAACAGCCCAACAAATAGCCCAACGAGCTGTGAATGGGACACCTGTGCCAATGGGCATAGGAAGTGGTGGGGACCAGAGGGAAGAGGGGCAGCTCTAACAAATAGAGAGGGGATGGGAGATCAAGGGGCATGCAGCATTTTTTTGGAAAAAAAGGCGGTTGGAAGGAGGGCTGGAGGTTGTAGGATGAGGTGGCCAAAGAGACTCTCACATTTCATCTTAAATTAGTTTTAATGGTGCTTGGCAGCTGCGTCTGCTCTTGAATATACCACACATAGAATTTAGTGTTTGTTTTCCTTTAATTAGCATGACGAGGTAAATCAAATGTTATAGACGATGGACCTACTGAGTCCTTTTTATTAATACAAGATAGAGTATTATTCAGTTCATTTTATACATCATCTTCTCAATTTTTACAATATGGAATCCTTTGGTCACTGTTGCATTGCCAAAGAGAGCTATGGTAGTGGTTGAGGCCTGGATTCTGGTTGGAAATCTGCCTGAGACGAACAAGGAATTGAGCAGAGGGTACCGGTGTGGGTCACAACAACCACCTTCTCATTTATATTCTTCTTTGAGCATGCAGCAAATAGGGAGGTATTTAATTGCTTCTCTTTTTTAATTCTTTTGAACTGACAGCCTAATCGTATTACAAAATCTTCACATTTAAATGTCCTATCAATCTTGTTAACCATCTTCTCATTTATATTCTTCTTTGAGCATGCAACAAATAGGGAGATATTTTCATTGTTTCTCTTTTTTAATTCTTTTGAACTCACTGCCTAAATTCTATTTCTTCAAGAACCCAGAGACATCGATCTTTTTAAAAAAAAAAAAAAAGTAAGGAGGAGAGTTCGCTAAAGATTGAAAGAAGCTTGTAACAGCAAAAAGTGAGCAGATTGCAAAATACACAATGAACAATCATGAAATTTGCAGCAAAGATATTCTTCCTGATAAAAGAATAGAGCAGTTTCTGAAGTAATACCTCTAGCAAGTCATCAGCCTGGTTAGCTATATCATTGAGATTTGCTCCTGGAATATGAACTTTGACGCCATTTTCACCATTAAAAACACCCCACCAGCAGCCACCCGGCGCATCAATTCATGTCTACTCTCTTTCTGGGGAGTTCTACAGAGAAGGCCAATCACTTGAACCTATAGAGAGAAAAATAATAATTGAATTAGCTTTCAAATGAAAAACTAGAATCTGTAACCGGTTGTCTATAAAATTCCTTACATGTGGCGGACATTTTTTGGTAAGATGTGCTAATACAGTCTCCTTGACCACCTCCAACAGTGTCTTCGCTTCAGAAGCAACATATAAACAGTCAAAATCCATTTCTAAGTATCAAGTAATCTGTAGTCATAAAAGAAACAGAGTATATGATATGCAGCAGCAACAAAACATGGAAAATCATAGCAATGACTTAAAAACCATTCAAGCAAAATGCTATACTTAAATCATCGATAAAACAGGATGTTGTTTATCAACCATATTGTGACTAGAATCAGTAAAATTACCATGGACCAGTGCCGTTGAAAATATACCCCTGATCACTTACGTTCACCAATAAGCAAGTCCACCAGTAATACCAAACTATTATTCAAAAATCTCTGTAGTATGAAACTTCCTTCTCAAACTTCAACAAAGATCACACAACAGAGTACCAAATTGGAATCGTTTTCCAATCATTCGAAAGTAGCCAACAATGCAAATAAGGACACATTTGAAATACCATGCAGCCATAGAATACAAATAACAAATATTATTAGAAGGTTCCTTTACAACAAAGCTTGCATTCGAATTCAACCCAAATAAGAAAAAATGATTCAAATCATATAATTTTAGATACATTAGCCATCCATTAAAATTATACCTTATCATCTAGGTCCTTTTCAGCTTGCTGAATCATGTAATCCAGAGCCATCATAAATCCAGGTTCCATCTCATCAACCCTTTTACCTATGACTCCTTGTGCAGTTAGTTCCACAGCCACCTCCTCAGACGCCTCATCCATGTTCATATCCTCTAGCTATAGCCACATATCAATCAATAAGGATAATTGATTAATGAGCTGAGAGTGAAAAATGAAAACTTACCAGCGTAATCATCTCTTGAAGAACAGAAGTGACTTGCTCGCCTCCTTTTAGCATAGCTTCATACTGGGCATTATCCATTTCTTGGTCTCCATTTATGCGTTGCTTCTGTCGGGTTCTATTAGTTTTGTCTTTCAAGCCCAACTCTTCATCTGAGTAACCTCCGCCCACTACATAACTGCTGCAAAACGACAGCAACTGACTCTTCTTCTTCTGTGGTTTTAGCTGCTGTTGCTTATTATGCAGAGGTGTGGATGAAATAAAGGCGAAACTAAATTATTTGGAGCTGTAGATGCTAAAGATAATGGAATCAAATGGACGGTCGCCTGCAACATTTCGTGACACGCTGGCTCTTGGGGGGTTTTGGGTTTTTGGGCCAACAAGATAAGTAGCTAAATAGGAAAATATAAAATAATTTCAAAAGCGAAACGACGACGTATTTGTGGATCGAACCCGCAGTGGAAAATACTTAAAAAAAATATGTTAACACACGCCGTCTGTGGGAATCGAACCCACGACCACATGGGTTAAAAGCCATGCGCTCTACCAGCTGAGCTAAGACGGCTGTGACTATATATGTAACTTTAATTTATCAATGCATTTGTCACAGTAGCTAACGCTTCTGCTTATTCCCAAGCTGTCAAGCAGATTATAGGTATCATAATAATAATCGGGAGTTAATCACCATTGTAATTAAGAGGATTTAATTGCGTGCTCTCTCCACAGATAAAATTCTCTCCCTCGAAAGCAAGCGCTGTAATTATAAAACTCTATTTTTTCTTTGTCTCGGCCACCTCCTACCCTTATTAGTGGCGCTCCATCTTCATCTGTTTGCACGTTTTTTGTCAATACGCGTGTAAGGTCCAAACCTCTGGAGACACAATCTCAGAAAAGGGGTGTTGATTCCAAGAGAAAAGCCTCCAAATGACGCAAGCACACAAATTATAGTGCTGAAGTTAAAATAATTGCTCGTTATGATTCTTCATTTTTTCTGCCTTCTTTTTTCTATACTTGAGTCTTTTATAGTGCATGACTTTGCCACACGTTCGAGTAGTTTCGCTGCTTTCATTCCATAAGCCCCCACGTCCTCTGCGCGTATCCAACTGTTGGATCATGCGATCAACTATTGAATCACGTGTATAACCGCTGGGTAACTTACCAAATCGTGGGGGTTGCTATTAGTTTGTGTAAGAGACGTTGAAGGTATCTCAAAACTGGCCTACCGTTTTAGAGTGTCTCATCCTTTCATGATTCTTTGCTCGTTCTTTGAATCGTCGTGCATTAAGTCTTCTTGAGCCGAATTCTTCTTCGTCTTGACGCCATCCCTTTTCGTCATTTGATACGTCGTTCCTTTTCGTCATTCTTCGACCCATTCGTCCTAGAGAGATATTTCTGCTAATAATTGTCCCTCAAATTCACCTTGATTGGTTCGAGAGATGAAATCGATGCGGAATTTCTCAACCAGGGGTGTAAAGTTGGGATGACACCATCGACTGCTTTACTAGTTCGATCTGCTGGCTTTTCGTTTTGTATTTCGAGGACAGTCATTTACGTTCCCTATGCGATTTATCGCTTCATTAATAAATGTGTGACCTCTCCTATCACGTCTTGTATAAAGACCATCATTGCGCCAATAAATGGCCGCCTTTTATGGCCGCATTTTGTACCACTTCTAAGTCAAATCATATCTGGCATCGCCTCTTCCTTTTCCCGCTCTTTCTTCTTCCCTCGAATTGGGCTGCAACACCTATCCTAGGGCGAATGTTCATCTCGGCTATATAAGCCCAAGCTTTTCTTTTCGTTGTTTTACTTTTCCTCTTCACCACTGTAAATCTCTCAGCCTCCTTGCTATAGCGTCGTCTTCTTCCACTTCCTTGAAAAAGGTCACTTCAACCTTCGGTGACTGCCAAGCCGCTTTGGATGATTCTTCTGTTGGCGTCTTTGGGGTCCATACCCTCGATGAAAACTATGGATTGTGCTCCATGGGCCCATTTTCGTTAGTGATACAGCCATTGCTACAACCCCCTTGGCCCAGTTGTTCTCTTCCGTTTCCAACCTCCCTTTTTTTTCTGAACCATTGAACGTTTCTCCTCTTACTCAGTCCAACCTCATCCGTACCTGGCCCAAACCTGACTCCTCTTTTGAGACCTGGTTTCAGTGCATGAGGTTGTATGCAGACATCTGCACTTTCCTTGAAAACAATGGTATGCTCTCATTCATAAAACTATCATTGGCATTGCCTCCTTTTGACAGGAATCTGTTCCCCACATCACTACTTTTTTAATCTTCTGATTACAACGTTTTCCTTTTCCCTTCCGGCTCTTTCACCATTACACTTCGCGATGTCAGTGCTTTGAGCGAGTTAGCTCATTTGGGTATGACCATTTCTGCTCGTACTAGCTTTCGTTTTCCTCCTCCTCAGATGGACATTCGTCATTCTCCTCTTATTCTGCTTTCTTTCGTGCATTTTCTGAGTCCGTTGGTCTAGTCTCAGTGTTGGAACGCACCGCTTTCATTCACTATTGGCTTTGCAAATATATCATTTGCGTGCCTAGTCAGAAACCTGTGGCAGGTTATCTTCCCATTTCTTCGGACATTGTCAACGGCCGGCTTTTGGATCTGTGTTCCTTTTTGTTGGCTGCCATTTATCGGGGCCTGGCCGTTCTTCAAAAACAGCTACGGTCTGGCGCTTTGCCAATTGCTTCGGCCCCCTCTCTGGCTTGTCCAGCTTTAGCTTAGAGCCTACTGTCCTGTTTTCGGAGTCGAATCATTTCGATCCTTGTGCGGGCCTTCTGTTCGCTCAATTAGGGCCAACTTCCCTTATTACTCGTTCCATTTTTGAATATTTTTACACCCTTTTTTCTCAAATTTCTTCTTTTTTTCCTTTCTCTTTGGGCGACAGCCCTTCTTTCGTTCATAAGCTTCCCGAATAAAATGGAGATAAATCTGTCAATCGCATATGGCATAAATTTTTATGCACCCACGATATCTTGACTGGAGCCAATGGCAAGGCTGAGGTGGAAATATATTCTCCCAACTTCGCCACTTGTCAATTCAGTCTCGTTCAAGGGTGGCCCCTACCATTATTTCATTCTCGTTCCACCCCATAGAGCGTCTCAAGGTCCTTTCGCTCTCAGACATTGATCAATGTTTGTATGAGGCTCGATATTTACAATCGTCTTTTTCTTGTGACTCTTTTTTCCCATATACATTCGTCCACCCTCTTTTTGATCACTTTTGGCCATCTAGCCGTGAAAGACTCTTTTCCTTGCCTTCTTCTTTAGTTTTTTCAGTAGTATTCTTTTTCTTCTAAACCTTCGGAGACAGCTGGGCCAAAAAAAAGAAGACTCCAAACAGGCCCAAACGGAAACATCCTTTACTGACTCATAGATCTGATTCGGATGAGCCCCTACTATGTCGTCGGGCTAAGTTACAAAATTTTGCTCATTTTCTCTCTCCCTCTTTTTTTTAAATTCTTTCTTATTTCTCGTACATATGTCTAGGACGGAACCGTCGTTCGACAGGCCTGCATCGGACCAAGCTCTTGAGCCTGAAATTCCAACCATCCAACATCCATCAGAAGAGGTTGAGGCTGCCGAAACCCCAATCGTTCAACGTCTTCAGAAGAGGGTGCGGCTGTCGAAACTCCAATCATTCAACATTCATTCGAATATGGTGAGGCGGCTGATGCAATTCCACCGAGCAGGACCGATCCCCAAGGTATGGGGTCAAGTATAGTATTAGGTAGTAGGGACCTACTCATAGAAGAAATTTTCGCGGACAATCCCTTCTTCGAATATCGTTCATTGCACAATCCAGTCCCAATTGTGCAAGAGCTGAATGATGAGCCTCATCAGTTTCATTCTGAGCAGATTGTCCCTTTAATACATAGGTGGGCTGCCGCAGGAACTAGGGGAGTTACAGAGACACATATGGCCTGTTTAGTCTGGCCGAATTGGAATTATTGGAATAGACTATGTCCCTTTTTAAAGCCGACGTTATCAGTCGAATTTATGAAGATATCAAGATTATTCATGTTACTGACTCTTCCTATTCTGATTTTTCTACAGAGATCCAGTCATCGAAAAGACCGAGCTCTTCCCATTTTGAACCTCCACTGCCACGGTCTCCTTCACCAAAATGACCATCATCCCCCATTCCCCGGGAAATGTCTCCCATTCCTCCGCCGTCACCTCATAGGCTAGGATCTGCATCGCCACTTGGTGAAATCCCTGTGGCAACCGCGGATAAACCATCCAATTCTAGTTTTAAACCCGGGGCTGTAAGTATTTCTCTTTCTTCTTTTCCTTTTTATCACTCATTTGGCCTTCATTTGCTAATTCCCTCTCTGCACACGGGTGCCCGATCTGCTAATGAAATCAGTCCAGGACATTTTGGACCATCTTGATTGGCTAGCGTATACTCCATCTCACCATTCCTCGTCTTCAGCCCAAACAACTACAGACTTGGAGGATCTTCGGGAGGTCATTTGTCAATATGCCTCTTTCACTAGCTGGAGATCGGTTAGGCCGCTCTGCCTGAAAATATGCTCAAATTGGAAAGGATTTCCTCAAAGCTAGCTCGACTATTGACTCTTCCTATTTTCCTATACCAGTGGAGAACTGACTCTTCCTCCAAGATTTACAGAAGAGGGGTAGCAGCTTTTATTCTTCATTAACGAAACATACATAGTCAGAAGGTTGGGCTTCGTTCTTCAATGGCAAAGAAAGAAAGTCTATGTGATTCCCTCAACACTCTCCGCCAGACTCTACGGGAAACTACAGATGAGATGGTGATTGAGGAATCGGTATTACTGGACCTAGAACGATAATTACAAAAGATCCAGCGCCTTATCGAGGAGAGTCGTATGAGGAAAGAGGCCAAGAGGAAAACCATTGCCGCTCAATTAATGGAGGTGAAAACTTTCCTTGCAGAATACAAAGATTTGGCCCAAGTTGATTTTGAGAGGAGTATAACTGAAGGACTCAACTGAAGTTTTTTGACGGCCTTCGACCAATGATTAATCACGTACTTATTCGCTGTTAGGACATTACATCGTCCATTATTTGTAATTTTTAGGACGTTGTCATCCATAATCAATGAAATTGCATATTATTTTATTATTTGTTGTTTATCCTCACTTTTTTCTTTCTCTAGAACGTTACATTCTCATGTTCTCATAATGAAGGTATATATTTTTTCAAGTACTTGTCGTTTATCGCTCTGGCATGTATTTCTCCGTTCAAACTGTTAGACAGTTATGACCCATAACGTCACTATTTGTAAAAGACATTGTGATTTTGTACAAATTAACTTTGTGACAATGGAAATTGCCTTTATCATTTTGTAATTTTATTTACTTTGATATATAAATGATAAAAGTCCTTATGATTAGTTCCGGATCGATAAGATATGAGACAGTATCAATCTATAACGGTTTAATCATTAAACATCCCTAGTCACAGTATTATCGAGACTGGACATCGATAATGCGGAATAGACTAGTATTGCACTTGTGCGTGTTAAGGAAGCGTAACAACATAGTTCTCGTATATTTAAGTATTTGATACTTATGCAAGTGTGATAGGAGGTTGTGTTTACCGATGGTACGGAAACAGCTTCGCTCTGGATAGACCCCGCGGAATCTCATTGGTAGTATGATTGTGTGTCTATGGGAATCCGCATCAAGATAGGTGTATTTGGTCTTAACCTAAGACTTACATCGCTAGTACTTGCGACAATCAATACGCTTTGGTTTTGGTCGTCCAGGACTTTAACAGGTTCTATGTACGCCTCTTCTGGATTTATTGAGAATCGTAGTGTATTAGATGTGATGTCAAGACGGAAGTATCACTTCAGTCATATGGAGATGATGATCACGCAAGGATACAGAACTGGTACTCTAAGGGTTGCAACCATCGGGATAATATGACTAAGTCATGATTATCCGATTAAAGAGACTAGTTGCTTGTAATCCGATATATGCTTCGTACGGAGCAGACACTATTCCATCCACATGCCTTGCATGTGACATCTGATACTGGATCGCAATACGCAATACTACGTATACTACGCCTGACAAAGATTATATATTCCATTAAGAATATTTCTGGAGAATTGGGTAGGCACGACGCTTTGCTAGAAGCCAACCCTGTCTAGTAAATCGGTAAAAATATAGTACAAGGTACGTAAGTGTTCGGATAGTCTGGCGATCATATTTACTGCCAACATATCTATGGATCTCTTGGGTCGCTTCCCGAAGATTCACCGATGACGTATGATTCGAACATAATTAATCTTGGATTAATTACTGAGATATTTTATCTATGATAAAATACTATTTGAAGAGAGAGAAAGATTAATTCGGAATTAATCGATAAAATAATATATTCGATAATTAAACGAAATTAGATTTCGAAGCGGAATTGAAATTAGATTTTAATTCGGGAAAATGAATTAATTAGAATTAATTCGCTAGCGACGTGAATAGTATTTTACTTGGCATTATTATTTAATTAAATTTGATTTAATTACGTCGCAACGGAAAATTCGGCCCGCCAAATAGGATCGATCATGTACGCCATGCTATGTACAAGACCTTGTTAGTTTCCAAGACATGCCACAAGATCACTAAGCATGATTAAAGTGTGAAAAATCAAAAATAAGTTGCGAAAGACTTACATTGATTTGGATGATTTCAAGACTTTTTCTTTGTTCTGATGGAAGCTCCAAGCTTTGTTGAGTGTTTCCAACACTTGGGTGAGTTTTCCTATCACATTCTTTAACTCCAAATGTGCTAGCAAGCTTGAAATTTTGAAATAAAATTTCAAAGAGAGAAGCCTATAGGTTCGGCCATTGTGAGAAAAATGAGAGAGAGAGTTTTGTGTTTTGCTTGTTTTTGGTTTCCAAAACCTAATACCAAGTCATTTGCATTTGCGTATTTGTTTTACCAAAAGCTAATAACGCTTTTCCAAAAAGTAAAAACAAGTTAGGCAAAAAGTAAATGGTTTTGGTGAAATCATTTACCTTTTCCAACTACCACCACTAACTTGTGTAAGTTAGTGGGCCCCACCTCTTAAATTAAAAATTCAAGATGAGGGCTCGGTTTCGTTTAATCCGATTAAACGAATTTTCCGTCACAAATCCAATTTAATTAAATAATGATGCCTCGCAAAATTATTACAGAAGTCGCTTACGAATTAATTCTAAATTAATTTGTTCGCTCGTATTAAAATCCAACTTTAATTTCGTATCAAAATCCAATTTCAATTAATATCTGATATGTTTATTTCAGTCCAAATAAAATAAATTAAATAGAAAAATTCAATTTAACTATTAAATTTATTTTACTGATTAATTCCAAATTAATCGCGTTCTCTCTTTTATTCGAATTAATCCTAGATTAATTCCTACCACAATTAATCCTAGATTAATTCTTGCCGTAATTAATCCCAGATTAATTTTTTCCGTAATTAATCCCAGATTAATTTTCTCTCTCATAATTAATCCTAGATTAATTCTGCTCGAGTCAAATATCATCGGTGAATCTTTGGGAAGCGACCCAAGAGATCCCTGGTTATGTTGGCAATAAATATGGTTGTCGGAATATCCGAACATGTGCGTATCTCGTATCACTTTTTTTACCAATTTACAAGACATGGTTGGCTTCTAGCAAAGCACCGTGCCTACTCAATTCTCTAGAAATATTCAACAAAGAATATACAATCTATATCAAGCGTAGTATACAATATATTACGTATTACGATCCAGTATCGGATGTCAAATGCTAGGTCTGGGGCTGGAATTGTGTCTGCCCCATATGAAATATATATATGATCACTAGCAACTAGTCTCTATAATCGGATAATCATGACTTAGTCATACCATCCCAATAGCTGCAGTATTTAAGAGTATTAGTTCTGTATCCTCATGTGATCATCATCTCCATGTGACTGAAGTGATACTTTCATGTGACTGAAGTGATACTTTCTTCTTGACACCACACCCAATACACTACGATTCTCAGTAAACCTAGAAGAGGTGTACACATAACCTGTTAAAGCCCCGGACGACCAAAACCAAAACGTACTGATTGTCGCAAGCATTAGCGATGCAAGTCTCAAGTTAAGACCAAATACATCCACCCTAATTCAGACTCTCATAGACACATAATCATACTATCAATGGGATTCCGAGGGGTCTATCCAGAGCGAAGCTGTTTCCGTACCATCGGTAAACAGAACCTCCTATTACACTTGCATGAGTATCCAATACCCAAATATACGAGAACTATGTTGTTACGCTTCCAAACGTGCACAAGTGTAATACTAGTCTATTCCGCATTATCGATGTCCAGTCTCGATAATACTATGACTATGGATATTTAATGATTAAACCTTATGTGTTTTAATATTGTCTCATATCTTATTAATACAGTACTAATCATATGGATTTTTATCATTTTTATATATCCCGGTAATCCAATTACAAATGATAAAAGAGCAATTTCCTTTGTCACATAGTTAATTTGTACAACAACACCATGTTCTGTACAAATAGTGATGATATGGGTCATAATTATCCAACAGACCTGATGTCTCTTATGCTCTTAGCATAACGAGCAGGTATTAGGCAAATCCTGGTGAGCAACACTAGGCAGCTGTCAAAACAATCCTCAAGTATCTGAGAAGAACTAAGGATGTGTTTTTGACATACAAAGATTTTTCTGAGATGAAAGTCATTGGTTATTATGATGCGAGCTTTCAGACCGATAGGGGTGACAGCAGATCGTAAACAGGATATCTGTTACTTTGAATTGCTGTGCTGTCAGTTGGAAAAGCTCAAAGCATTCAACTATAGAAGACTCCACCATTGAAGCCGAGTATATTGCAGCATCTGAGGCAGCTAAAGAAGCAGTTTGGATAAAGAAGTTCATCACCAAGGTCCTACCAGAAATCCAAGCATGTACTCAGGCGATTTCATCTCATCAGGGAGATTATTGAGAGAAAAAAATTATTACAGAGAGAAAATACCCACAGAAGATAATCTTGCAGATTCTATGACTAAAGGTCTGACTCAACAAAAGTATGATAGGCACACCCCGAGAGTATGGTGTCCAAATTCATACTAGTTGGCTATAGTGCAAGTGGGAGATTGTTAGGGATATGCCTTATACCCAACTTGTGAATGAGTTATTGTATATGTATTTGTAATTTTTCATTAATTAATAAAATGACAATCTTTATTATACGTGTCTTACATAAATTATATGAATCATCAAACACTGTAAAATCCATTGGAGTAATAAGATGATAGCTTCCACGCCTTATGAGAATCATTACTCTTAAACATTCCTAGTCATAGTTTTGTGAATAATCTGGGCATTCACAAAGCGGAGAGACTAGCATGATGATATAATCCGCCCTTAAGTGGGGTAACCAATCTCATAGGCTACTAGCGGAGATCCGTCCGCTTGGTGTATCACATGGATGCATGAGTTGCTCGTGTCCATCGAACTGACCGCCAAAAGTTTTCACATGGAGTGTTTATCCCATGTATCTGTGAGAAATTTCATATATCGACTGTATGACTAGTCCTTAGACTTGAGGTCTTTACAATCTTATGTGTGGATCAAATAACTTTGACATTCTCATTTCCCGGTTCAAAAGATTCGGTCATAAGGGTATGATTGTTGTCATTTATTGAAACACATGAAGTTTGTAAGGATACAATAGAGAATCTCCATTCTCTCGGATAATATTTTCTTACAAGAGTAATATTCCAGTTCACGGGTTGATATGTGTGATCGATGCTTGAGACTGTAGCCGCAGCGGAAGAATCATGTGAAATTCTTGGGTTAGCACGATTCATGACACTATCGATATCAGACCTTTGACTATATGGGTAGATATTTTTCGTACCCTAGGTCAAACGGGGTGGGGATACAGTGAGGCAAGGGACCGTATCATATGTAAATCGCATACATAATGGGTATAAATCTTTCCTTTCATTTGGAGGCATTGACATGTTGCTAGATGTCAACCTTGGTCATTGAAATCGAACAATCATCTGATTGAGGGATAATTTATGTTCGATTAAATTATCACGATTCATTTCATATCCAACTGAGGGGAGCCCAAAAGGTCACACACAACAAAGTCGAAATCAATGATTAACAGTGCACAGTACAAATTTAACAGCATATATGATTGTTGTAAGAATTGTTCATAAATGGTTCAATATTTTTAATTATTGAATAGATCATATATGAGGTTCCAAAGTGGCTTAGGGATTGGTGAATGACGATAAGGGTACTTTGGGAATTGGAAAAATGAATAAGAAAAAAACTGCGTTTTTTATTATTTTATTATTTTGTTTTGAATTCCAATTCGGCCCGAACTCTTATTAGGGTTTTATAATCATAAACCACTAAATTAAGATCCAATGGCTAAGATTAAATTAACATTTATCCCACATCAGATTCTTAATTAACTTTATTGTCTTTGGAGCACCTATATAAACCCAAAGAATTCTTTACAAAGTTTACACCAAAAAAACCTTTCATATCTTGGGTTTATATAAGTGGGCAACTCTAAAGTTTAAAGAGTAAGCCACTGATACTGAGGATCCTTAAGTATAATTGACTAGAGTAATCTCAAGTTAAAAGTTTTGAGGTATTTGCCTAGGCTAGCACCAAGGGTAAAATACCCGTGCACTCAAGACGTAGTCTTGTAGTTGAGTGTTTTGGCTTTGGTGTGTGCATCTTTGGGAGGCCACACATTGGGTAGCTCTTTGGAACGTAGAAGAGTTGTTGAGGTGAGAGAAAGAGCTTGTAGATTGGAGGGAAGACTGGAGGAGGAGTCTTTGGTTCAAGTAAGTCTTTTTCTTTCTTTATTTTAATTAGAGTTCTTATGATAGTTAACATATTTAGGTTTATGTTCTTTGCATGTTTTATGAGTTTTTACGCTTAGAATATATAGTAACATGCCTAGACTGTACAATAATCAAAACAAATGAGTCTTGGGCAATGGGATAGTGGCATCATAATTTTAAATTTTCCGATGCATACTCGCGGTCGCTTCCCAACACGGTTATGGTTCCGAATCGCAATGTGCATCTCTAATGCCAACGCTCTTTAATAATTTTATATTCACACTATGGTCACATATTTTAAATATCACGAAATGGACACTCAAATCATGCACACGAGACTGACACATCATCTATGGATATATGACAAGATATCATGAGCATGTGTCTGCACCCAATAAACATGCGAAAATCAGATATAGATTAATCGATGACGTGATTATTGTTAAAGTGTAGAAAATTACTGATATATCATAGTGATATCTCAAGTTAAAGGACTACATATGTAACTCGAATCGGGAAGATTCTTATTATATTGGTGTGCCATTTATTATGAATTTGTCGAGTGAGTCATTCAGTGTTTATCAAATAAACACCCACATGTCATCAAATAAATTTCACATTGATTTAAATTTATGATTATTAAATTAATAATATGTAATTCTTTTCATAAATCAAATTATATTTTGAGAGATATCTAAATTTTAAATTGTAAATTATGAAAAAAAAATTGCACAAATTTTGGTTTATACATTTCACGTGAACACACACACACTCTCTCCCCCCTCTCTCTCAATTGAGTAGGTAAATTACTTCCCCACCCCCCGGACCACTCCCCCCCCTCTTGTCCCCCTGTAATTTTACTACAACGTCCCTCCTTTTGTAATTTATCACTTCCCCAATTATTATATATGACAAAAATTATATATTTATATATATTATTTAAAAATAATATATACTAATTTAAAACTCATTTTGCCATTTTATTAATTAATTTTTTTATTTTTTATTTTTATTTTTTTTGTTAATAAATACTACAAATTGTGTATTTATTCATTTAATTTTTGATTAATTTTTAATTTAATTAACACTTCTTATGTATAAAAAATATATAAAATTTTACCAAATAAATTTTATATATATATATATTGATTCAATACATACGAATATTTTTATAATACATAAGTAGTGTTAAATAAATTAAAAAAGAATCACAAAAATTAAATGAATAAATTAACACAAAATAAATAACAATAATATGAAATTTATTATATTTTTTAAACATATATATATATATATATATATATATATAAAGAGCAAAAAAAATATTAAATTTAAAAAAAATTATAAAATAAAGAATTTAATTAATAAGATAAAATAAGTATATATGTTACTTTTAAATATAATATGGGAGTATATTTGGTTTATTGATATAGGGTATTTCTGCAAATTAAAGGGGCAAAATTGAAAATATGTAAGAAGATAAAGGGGAATTATCGTCGGAGGGGGTGAGGAGTAGGCCTCATTGAGCGGTCACAGTAGTGTAATTATGAGATTTTGTATGTTGATGACTAAATTCAAAATTTTTATGTGTTTGGACTAAATGCAAATAAGTCTATTGGTTGAGCTAAATAATAAGTCGCCCTAAATTCTTTTAGAATTTTACCTTTAAATTTTTATTCTATTAACATGTTAAATATTGTGATTGTATCATTGTTTTATTTTTAGAATACTAGGAAATATAATATAAATTGTATCATTGTTTTATTTTTTGAATACTAAGGAAGTATTAATAAATCTAATAAATTTTTTAATTTTAGATTTATTACTTTGATAAAATAAATTGTAATTAAAATATAACATAACTTAGATGTAAATGCTTATTTTATATGGCACAAAAAATGGACAAAATTAAAATAAAATTGATAAATAAAATTAGAAGAAGAGGGAAAAAACCCATCGGAACCTTGTTAATATTAAGGAAGAAGGCAATAAAAATAATTTTCTTAGTCGAAGTTCGGGTGTGATTTGATGGTGTAGAGTTATGGATCTCACATTGAGGTGAGATGTCCTGAGTTGAATCCAGAGAATGCGTTTTTTGAAAGAACTTTGGACAACCGAAGATTTTATATACTCTGCTTAAGCCCAGAAATGGTGGTTTGGCGGCAGAGGTTCTAACGATCAAAAAAAAAAGAAAAAATCTTACACAAAGCTTTCATAATTTATCTTATTAATAATTGAAAAAAGCCTCCCAAGATTGAAATTCCAAACAAAATCTCTCAATTACATAAAATAATAAAGTTAAAGAAATTAAATAAAAACACATATCATAAAACTATAAAAGTGATTAAATTTTATAATTTATTGATAATTTTGGTATTTAATAAAAAATGAGAAAGAAAATAACACTAACACACCAATTATTATGAAATATAAATAAATGTTTTTTTTTTTTTTTTAATGAATACTAAGGACAGTGTTAGAAATTGATTGGAGAGTGCGAATCCCCAAGGGCATTTTGGGTAGAAGAGCGAAGCTTGGGAAAGGACTGACAGTGGCGTCATCAGTAAATTAATAGACAAATCAGGGGTAATCAGAAACGAAGAAAAATTTATAAAATATCCTTGTGACCCCTTACTCGGCCATACGTGACGGTTGCGTTTCCCCGCTTCTATAAAAGTCCCCTTGACTTCCCCAAACTTCCTCGTTTCGTTTCATCTTTTTTATCCGTGTTTCTCTTTCATCGTCTCCTCTCTCTCTCTCCTAGGTTTTGACTAGACACCAAAACTCTCTCGATGGCCGCTGCTCAGGATGTTCAGAACGGAGCTGGAATAGACCAGGTGACTGCTCCGGAGGCCGCCGCTAGCTTCACGGGGCTGAAGCCGCAGCTGCTTGTGGAAGCACGAAGGCTAGTGATGCTGTTCAGTTCTACAAGACCGCTTTTGGAGCTGTGGAGATCGGCCGTAGCATGCAAACCAAACGCCAAGGCCGAGCAGGAGCTCCCTCTCATCTCATGCGTTCAACTGGAGATTGCTGGCTCCACCTTCCTTGTCGCTGACCTAGCCGACGACTCTGCTGTTCCGTACGTTTCTATTTGTGTTTATTCTTTGTTTTTTTTAATCAGATCTGCATGAAGACCTAGATTTTAATTCCTTTCATTTCAGCATCTTCGTTTTCTTTGAACATTTACGTGCTTAAAACCTTTTGTTGTTGCTCTCGCTTCTTCGTTTTGCTTGTCTTTTTTTTTTTTTTTTTAAAAAAAGCTCGGGTTATATTCATGTGTCATTATTACTATCCTTTCATTTATTTGCTTTATTTTCGTAGAAAGAGATTTTATGAATCTTGGTTGGCTTTGACCTTATTTTGACTCTTGTTTTTGTTTTTTTTTTTTTTGGGATTTTCGGTTATTGAAATTATGCTGATTTTTTCAATATTATTGTGGTTTTGAACAGGGCTAAGTCTGGGGGCAGTGGAAGCGTGCTCTGCTTGGAGACTGATGACGTGGGAGCTGCCGTCGCCAAGGCTGTGGACGCTGGAGCTGTTGCGGAGGGTGAGGGGGGAAAGGTCATGGATCCTTACGGTTTCACTTGGCTCATTTGCTCTCCGGTCAAGAAGAGCGGTGACGTGGAAGTTTGATAGCGGCTTGATCTGATCATCTGAAATTGATCTAACAACTACGATAACACTATTTTGTTGTTTTGTTTTATTGCTTCGCCAATGTGATGGACTGATGAA